>KV448377.1:21697-33951 GCA_001658105.1 Rhizopogon vinicolor AM-OR11-026 | reverse complement strand
CCTCCAATGTGCGCTCCTCTGGCTGCAACCAGGCGGTCTTTAGAGTGGAGATCGAAGTAGAGAGGGTGGGCGAGTATTGGTCCCATGCCGAATGTCGCATCTTGAAATCCAACCCCTGTTGAATCCAGTGGGATGCACGCATCTGAATGTCTGTGCAGGTCTCGAGCATCGCCCAGTGCAAAATGTCTGCCACGTCGACATCATCGGTATCAGCTTTCTGAGCCACCGAACGAATACTCCGGTCAACTTCAACCGGGGCGAAGAACATTATGGAGTGCCCATTGCCCAACTTTCGCATTCGCATGCATCCTTTGTTATTGATTATTATCAAAACTCATACTCTGGTCTGGAATCACGAACCTTGTGTCAGGCGATCTTTCGTGACTTTAGGGCCAAGCGTGACAGCAGCTCGGAAACCAGAAGGCAGCTTAAGATCGGTTCCTCTAGTATGAGCGTCGTCTAGATACACGATGCACTGGTCAAGCTGCTGGGCGAAGGGGGACGACACAAGAAGTTCAACTGTCCCATCCCGACTGACAACGACGAGCTCATCATCATCATTGACGAAGACTGCAGCTCCGGCGTTCTTCTTGACTTGAAGCCATGCTTCTGCCAGCTCCTGGTTCTTCAATTCCAGCATCTGCGCACCCACGTCGAGGAGCACGCGGACCTCGGGGGTTTGTGAGATCAGCGCTTGAATAAACTCTTGTACCTTTTGACCGGGCGGCATGCATCTATAGCAGCTGTTTTCCGGGCGCAAAAGAAATCCTAGGACTCGGGCATTCGTGCTGCGTTGGTAATGAAGGTCGTGCTGCTCCATCGAGCTCGGTAGCAGATAGCGATTGTCATTGGTACCAGAAAAGCCTGTCGTCAGATGCCTCTTCTCTTGAGCAAGATCCCACCCAGAACAGGTGAGCTTATCAGGGAATGCCTTGGCTTCCTTTGGAAAAACCACACGAGACAGATAGAAGTCTATGACTGCCTTGTTGGATGTGAACAGTTTCTGAAGATCATTGAGCTGCTCTGCTGATTCCGTGTTGACTCCACGAAGGTTTCGTAGGTGTTCTGGAACTGATTGAAGTCCAAGTACCCAGGATTCATACTCGAGGGCTGGATTATCCTGCTTCAGCAAAAGCTCGAAGCATAACAGTAGCTGCTCGTGAGTGAGACCTGTGTAATAGTATGACAAGCACGTCAGAGTGACGGCAACATCTGGATGGCCAAACTCTGCTCGCAACGAGGGCATGTCTTTGGCACGGAATGGAACGGCTAACATCGTTCGCTTTGGGGAAAGTCCATAATCCACGCGAAAGCGACGTTCTTTGAGGGCATACACCAAGATGCCACATGCCAGCAACCCGCGCAAGACTAGGAGGCCGGGCCAGATAGTAGTGCCTTGATAATGATTCTTTATTAACCTGATACAGTCGTTGGATATCTTCTCAGTTGCAATGAACTGCCGGACAGCTCGTTTGACTTTGGGAGATGCTTGGTCGAAACTAAGGTTCTCAAGCGCTCCACTAGTGACGTCTTGTGCAATCCATTGCACCAATTCTTCACCTGCCATCGGGTGTAGAATGCGAATGAAGGGAAATGATCCGCGCTCGCCAACAGAGACTTCTGCTCCTGAGTGAGAAGGAAAATTGCGCACAAACCGAGCGGCATGCTTTGCGACAAGAGTCAGCACTTGTTGGGTACTTGTCCACCTTTCGGGGTGACCTTGAAGCGCATTTTGGAGACCGACAGTGTACACCAGCTGGTAGCGGACGTGGAGGATCTCATCGCTTTCGTCCAGGATATCGCGTGTATGATTGTCGAGCCACCGCTGAGCTTGCAGCATCTCTTCAGAAGCTCCGGTCTCAGGAGACAGCTGACGGTCAACAGCCATCAACTCGAACGACAGGATGTGGTCTGGTTGCACGACCAAGATGCCCTTGGTATCCATGCATTCTTGCATTAGATCACGATACATCTTTACTTTTGACGAGTCGACAGAGAGCGAGCGGGAAAATGGGACATAGAAGATGCGTCTCTGGGCAAGGCCGCTTAGACGTTCAACCAGGAGCTGGAACATCTGAGCTGATAACGACTTCAGCACAATTACCCGAACCAGTTTCTGCGTATCCGAAAGTGCGGCTGCCGCAAGCGGAACGATCACATAGGATTTCCCTTCACCCATGTTCAGCTGGAGAGAGGTATTTCTTCTTGTGGATGGCGACATCATTTCCAGCGCAACCTTGACCTGCACGGGGCGTGCCAAGAATTGACTTTCAATCTGAAGACGTCCATTATCAATAGCCATGGTCAAGGGATTTGTTATGATAACGTACCTGAATTAAAAGCCAGTCATGGTATGACTCGGGATCAAATCCGTTGCATTCGTCGTTCTCCAATTCCTTGAAAAACTCGACCCAGTTTTCCTTGGCGGCAAAGACCAACAGCCTTCGCGAGCGCTGCAGCTGCAAAAGTATCCGCGACAGGTGGACGAGAGCCGTAAACCAAGCCTTCCCTAAATGACTTTCTGACACAGATGCCATGCGACTGAAGAGGAAGTTTGACGTAACTCGGGGCCACAAACCAGCATTGTGTAAGGCGTTTTCAGCGTCAGAAGCAGGGTAGAGGGCATCTTGGATAGTTGTGAGAGATTTGTGGAATTGTGCGCTGCGCTGAGAATGGTGCTCAAGCAGTACTTCCATAGTGTACGGCGCGCTATCCGGTTGGGCAGCAAGCCTTTCTGTGCAGAAAATTGACCTGCTACTGTCGAGATCATTGGCGTACTTGTGGTGGAACTTGTTACTCCCGCGGTCGCGAAAGTCGTTGACCAGCTTTTGCAACCTCGATGTGAGTGCTGAATCTGGAGACACCAAATCTCTGTGGTTGGCATTGGGTAGAACTTGGGAGGACCCGAGCGTGCGTATAACGGGAGGTTTCTTGTTGAAAAGGCACTGAGTATCAACAGACGAGGTCGGCGAAGTAACATGATCGAGACAAGAATCAAGTACGTATTGCGAAGGTATTTTCGACGGTAGATTGGGAGTATAGAACCTATTGATGATGCCTTGCAAGACATCGAGATGTTGTTTCAGAGAGCGATTTCTCCAACAGCTGTGAAATACTGGCTGAAGTTTCCCCGACAGCTTATTGAGATCATAGCAGCTAGCTCGCAGCGTATTAAGTTTCGGTGGATGTTCGCACGGCCAAGCGCTGCTGACTTTGCTGAGAATGACTTGCTTCTCAGAGTCACATTTGTCTTCGAAAGCTGAGTAACGACGCCTTCCTAGAGCTTTTTCATCTTCCCCGATATTGGCAACTAGGTATCTTTCCTGACTGTGTTCGAAATCTATAGCACACGAAGAGATCAGATTTCCCAATATCACACCGGAAGGCATGAAGCCGTCCGAGAGATCATAGGAGGTAAACTGTGGTGGGTTGGTGGGGCCAGGAATGTCTGTAACTGTGGCGAAAGCTAGGAGTGTCGGAACGAGCCCATGGTTGTCCTCCGAGCTGTATGTTACTGAAGCCAGAGTGAAGAGCAATTGAAATGTCTGTTTCTTGGTAGCACCACGACACAGGTCATATGCAGAAAGAAAGATGTCAGGGAAACTTGGTTGAAGCCAGTCTTTGGAGTATCGCAAACTGAGGGATTCGCCGACGCCCTGGAAGTTGTTCCACTGAGTCAACAAACCAAGCAGGTCCCGTTGCACCGGAAGCCTGTAGCATTGCGGTTGTATCAACAGTCGATCATTTATAACGAACTGACATTACCTGCTTGGCCACTGGTGTACCATGAAAGCTGTCTTGAATGCTCCCTCTTCCGCGTTTTTATCGGGAATGTGACGTGAAGCATAAACGACATCCGTGTCACCACGCGATAGAGGCAGTGAGAACTCGGTAGGGTAGACCGCGGAGGCCCGAATGGATGCGCGCTCGAGGAGGTGGTCAGTGGATGGTGGAAGATCAAAAGAAACCTCTGATCTGTCTGAGAAAGCTGAAAGCTGCTTGCCGTAACCCATGATAGATTTTGCGGCTGCATGAAATCCGTGGTGCTGTGCAAGGGACGAGAGGGATGACCACGAGACCGTCTGCATCTTTCGCAGATGAATCGGATACCAAACGCGCCTGGCTGACAGCGAACTGAGCTCGCATAAAAGATTTGTATCACGAGAGCGAAGCTTCATAAAGGACCGGCAAGCCGCAGAATGGAGGATATGCAATGCCTCTTCCGTTCCTGTTCGTCCTGTCAGGGGGTCAGGCAGACACCCGCTGGTGACAGCGTGAAGAAGCGCCTGATAAAGCTTGCTCGTCAGCCCTACGTTCCCAGTGAGACGCCGTAAATCTGATTCAACCCGGTACAAGTGATATGTCACCCGGGAGCCTTCAGGAGCGATTGTAACTCGGATGTGATGACCATTAGGAGAGTATGAGATACGACCGTCTGGGATGATGACGGTGCGTGGATGCTCGTCTGCAATTTGCAACTTTGGACGCAAAACAAGTTGATTTTGCAATCCCAGCATCGTTCCAGTCGACTGAACGACATCAACGACCATGTTGCGCATGTTGCGTGACTGTAGTTCCCCGTCCTCGTCGATGAAGAACTCAAGACCATATCGAGGTAGATCAACCTTGAGCGAGGAAGCACGACCGGATACTACGTTACATGTAACCATGATGTAGCGGGCGTCCTCCAGAGGACGCATCCTCTCTGCAATCATGTCCCACGTTTGGCTACGTATGTCAACGAGCGTGATAATTCCAGCCTGAGCCTTGTGCAGGGTGGAAGAGCCTGAAACAGCAAAACGTAGGCGCCAACTGTCCGGTGAAGATTTCCATGCATTCTCAGCTGGGCGAATCTCGATTTCGCTCGTGTGCAGATTGAGCCAATGAGTATGGCCTTCTATCAAGGTCATTGGCAAATCATCGACAAATTTCTTGCTGGGAATGAGTTGAAGGACGGGTGAGCCTTGGTCTACATGCTTTGCACGGATGATTAGATCATTCGAGCGGAGAGCGAAGGATACCTTCAGTAACAAGTGTCCTTAGCTGCTGAACGACATAACAATGAATCCAACTAACCTGATGGTCATAGAGATTCCCCCGCGTGGCGTACTCCATTCCAGGAATATCAGCTGGGACAATGTCCAGAATTTGCTATAAATATTAACTCAGCATGTACCGCAGTTTCAACCTGAGAAAAGCTGACATCACGAAAAATTGTTTGATATGTAGGATGTTGCACTATCGTTGACGGAAGCCTACCCAGCTGCTTCCCGTCAACAAGCAAGCACCCATTGATCACATTGAAATACACTGTTTGGGGCGATTGAGAAATCGATGCCGCTGTGTGTGACACAAGCCAACGAGAATTCGGAGCTGGCAGTGCCTTCCAAGGAGTTCCTTGTCTATAGCTGCCCCAGATTTTCGCCACGGCATGATCAAGACCCTGCCTATGAAGCTCTGCACGTTGGCGAACAGCAGCTTCCAATGCGTGACAACATCTTTCGTCCCTCTCTAGCAGTAACTGGGAGTGTTGAGGAAGATCTCCCCGTTTGCTTGGAGTGTTGTCATAAATCATGACCGCGCAATATGCAAATACCTTCATGTCTTCGTCTGACGTTAGTAGGAGGGATGTACCTCCGTCGACATCAAAGGTACTTCGACAGGTGAATGCCATATCACGAACGCGTCCTTGTAACTCCCGACTGACTGTCTCGTCGTTGCTGCCTTGCATTTTTGCAGATAGTTGCGTCAGCAAGGTAAAAGTCGCTGTGCGTATCTTTCGAAGTAGTGAATATCCGCGACTTTTTATACTTTCCTCCTGAGTTGAGGACAACACGCGGGACACAAGCATGACAATGGTGCTCATTGTGACACCTTCCAGCCAATTTCCTTCGACGCTCGCCATCAAAGACTCCAGCTCTGCAAAAAGGGTAGTGATGAAGGGCATGCTATTGAGGTCCTCGTGCCAAAGAAGTTCTTCCTCAGACGATAACGGGCCGATTTGTGAAACAGCTTGCGATAACAGCAAGTGAACTTCATCACGTCGAAAGTTGAGCGTTCTGGCACGAAGTTCGCGCAGTACGTTCATCCATTGCAGTTGTGGTCCACTCCTCAAGGCTCCGAATGCGATGAATTCGTGCATGGTCATGTCCCTGTGACAATCTGCCTGATTGGCTATGACCTCATTCGATGGATGGGACGTCTCCGCGAGGTACCGCTGCAAACCATCATAAGGCCCCTTTGGAAGAAGGAAAGTACACAACTTGCTAGAATCGCAGTGCAACAGTAGGTTGGCGCCCCATGCATTTGTGGTTGTATCGAACAGCCGAAATACGAGTCCGTTGTTTACGCAGATGCTGCTTTCCTGCGTGGGAATGTGAGTGCGGCTATAATGGCAGTTTGTAAAGGGTTTGGCATCCGACGCCAACGTCAGCCTTTGCCTTGGATGGCATTCGCGGTATCGCTGCAAGGCGTCATATTCCGGAAGTGTGGTGAAAGGATGGGAAGGTGAAACGACTTTCGGAGTGCAGATGTCCACGAGGATGTGGGACGTCACAGATCTCCACATATCAAAAGCGACGGGGCATGCTAGATGAAATACCACGACCATCGCGTCCTGTTCGCGGGTTGGTAGTGGCCACTCATGAACTGTAATCATCATCGATCGCATCTCCTTTTCCAGGCGACACTTTTCACAATGCTTTTTCATGTGGTACTCCCAACCGCGAGAGTTGATGCCTTGTTGATGCGTTGAGTTCTCTGTCCGCCTTTGTAGAGCAGTGTACTGCTTATTGAGAGTCTGAAGTTCCTTCTTCTTCTCTTTCCGCTCTTTCTCAGCATCCGCCTCGATGTCCCGCTTCAAACTTTTTAGCTTGGAAGACTGGTGGAAGTATCGCACTGCGAACGATTTGTCATTGGTGGTAGACGAGAACACCGACGGGCAGTTGAAAGTGCCGTGATGACGAGCTTTCAGGTAGGCGTGCAACCGTTTGACACGATCGAGCGCTGAGGATTTGCGGATTAGCAGACGTTCCAGGAGTGACAATGGGATTTCTGGGGAATACTCCGCCAGGAGTGGGATTTGTCCAATGACAATCTTATCCATGGCTACCCAGAGCTCGAAGAGCGTGATGAGCATGATAGACAAATTCTCCGGGTTTCCCTTGTAAGACTTCAGTGCTCTCGAAGAATATGCGCAGGCACATGCTTCGATTGAGATGCAAGCGGTCTCCGCGGTTTGGGATGCAACGTGAGCCACCCAGTCATCAATGCCTAATCTAATGACCGTCTCGAAGTCAGCAAGAGCAAGAGATGGCTCTGTAGTATGAGCGGCCGCCAGGAAGTTGGCATTGGTGTCGAGGAAATCATCAATTGTTCCGCGCATGTGGTGGCTGGGTTTGAAGGAGGTTGATGGGGGAGACGAATGTTGATTGTTTAAAGCATGGTGTATGTATTCTCGGCTGGTGTTAAGGGAAAGATAGGTATCTTGCAAGACACGGAGGGTCTCAGGATCCCAATGAGGTGAGGCCTCTTGCGCGTCTTGAATAGATCCCCATCTTTCTTCTAGGATACCCCTAACTTCACCAGTAACCTCATTGACCGTATGTGATAGCTCTGGAGAAGCTGAGGAACCAAGCTTGAAAAGTCGGCGTGCAATCTTTGCTGACATGCAATGCAAGATCTCATTCGACAAGTCATGATTAATGGCAAGCCTCGTGAGCGTCGTCATAAAGAACAGCATGAACGATTTATATGTCGTCCGTCCGGTGAGAGCGCTGCGCTCCAGAGTCGTTTGTAAGGCAATGCGAATGACAAGCCAAAGCGGCGACCGCCTCCATGGCAATTTCGCCTTCTCCCACAGCACATCATCTCCGATGCGCTTGCGGATGCGAGGAATATCAGCAATGCTCCCGAGGCCACGCAGTATACCGGTCAGAAGTTCCGTGATATATCGTGGATGAGTCGTGTCCCTCTCTTCGAGGACAGTGGACTTGGCTTTGGTCCTCGTCGCTGCTGCGTCAAGGACATCTTGATCCATGTGAACGAGAAAATTTGCTAGCTCGGGGGGAAATGTAGGATCGGCAACAATCGTATTCGAAACCGCAATAGCAGGTCCAGGATATGAACAAATGAGCTTTCCTTTTGCGCTCATCACTGCGGCGGGGTCAGGAGAGATCTCGAACGATTCAAATATCGTCTCCGATTCGAGCTTTCTCATGACCACTGCAGCGTTTTGTGCGCGAATCATATACACTAGGATGTCTGCAAGTAAATAAGTAAGAATCAGCATGGAAAAAACACAACTATCGTGAAAACAATGAACCTTGATTGTACATTCCACTGATCTGAGATTGGACTTCATTCGCAGACAGTGTGCTGAATCTTATTGAGTCTTTGAGGTTCCGAAGCATTTTCAAGCTGCTCATCCAAAGTAGCTGTTGATTGGATGGCAGCTGGTCATTGAAGGCAAAAGCAGCATCTACTATAGCCTGAGATAAGGCCATATCGTTCTCAAGGGAATGGTCGTTCCCTTGCGGCAACTTGAGGGGACAAAATACATGATTGATGATGTATTCCAGACCGGATTGGTCTGGAGGTTTAACTTGTGAATATTGGGGCATGTTATGGGAATGAAGAGAGGAGTGCACATTCGGTGGCGGCGAAGTAATAAGCAGCCCCTAAGCGCTCACCAGGCCTTCGATGGCGAATTGTTGTACTTAAATTGGATCAAAATCAGGAGCTGCGGATGACATCTGTGGGTCCAAGTGCACACGGGCATTTAGTGGATACTAGTGAGCGGGTCGAATTGCCTCCATATAGTGCGGAAAGCAAAGCAGTCTACCAATCATTCTGGTGCTCAGTCTTCTCAACTCGAACACTCCTCGAACAACCTTCCATCCCTCTCCATCGCAGCAACATACTCAGCAGCTTCTGACTTTGATATCCCTCCCACTGTCTCCCCTGCACCTTGTATGGCCTCACGAACTACAGGAGGCATTTTGTTCGAAGACCTGACCGTCGAAGCTTAGGTTTTATTTCGCGCCACATGGTCTAAATCACCCACCCAGTGGGCCAGAGATGATAAGGATGCCTCGTTGCGGCCCCAACATTTCCCAGATGTCTTGGGCGTCATTCTGTATCAGATCTTGCAAATACGTCCGTTTGGAATCTTCTGGCCCATCACGAGAGCACCCAACGCGGTACCGGAGCTTTTCTCTTCCGTATAAGCTTCCTATTCGGAGCGATATCGCTGATCCTTGTGTGCGGAACGGCAACCAAAGTATAAGGTGGTGTCTAGGGTCATCAAAAATCGGCTGATGTACAAGGATGGCCATAGCTACTGCTGTATCCTGCAAATACACGCTGTTTGATGACAGCGCGCATTGGCGCAATGCCTGTCCCTGGTCCAACATACACAGCTGGCGTGCTCGTATCCCTAGGAAGGGAAAAACCCTTTCTGATACCAATGCGAAGGGTATCTCCTGGCAACGATGTGAGTGCATGTTCATTAACTGCGCCATAACGCCATGCCAACCTGATTGAATACTTGTCAAATAACTAGTGCAGACACTCTTCCGAGGGATCTTCAGCTTTGTATGGTAGCGCACTATAGCAACACAGATGAATTTCGCGAGGATTAAACTGACGAAGCTCAAAATTAATTGGGCTTGAAAGCGGCGTGGTCAGCCCATACCTGTGGAACTTCAATTGAGAACTACCTTAGTGGAGGGAAGAGGTCAAAGACATACTCTTTCGGCATCCTTGCTGACCGAAACTCGGACAGCACTTCCCAGATCGTGCGTTTCACGCGTTGACAATTTCATCCTGCACATTCTCAACAAAAGAAGCAAAATTGAGGTAAATTGACATGCCGCTCCTTCTATCGATACAAATTCATGTAGTTTTTCGCGTTCAAGCTCATCAGTAGCAAATATTGCAGCAGTTGGAAGTTGGAACAAAGAGCGACATGGAACAGCATTGAAATCGAGGCATTGCGTGCAGAGGATTCGAGTGTTTGATCTGCCAGATATTAAACGAGGGATAATAAGAACCGGTTTGTCATACCTTACATTGTATGTTCTACCGTAAAAAGATCAACATCTCCGGGATTGTATCTGTGATTCTGCATCAGTAGTGAGGGATTCAAATGACAAAGACCCGTACTTTACATCCTCTTTAAAGGAAAACTCGAAATGGCGGACGTCCTGAAACTAATCTTCTGCAGTGATGCGCATCTACCAAAGCTGTACTAGTATGATACTTCTCGTCTTCATCTAGAGGAACTGGATTTGAATTAGATGCCACATCTCTAACGGATACGCGGGTCGGCGGTCTACCGACAGGAATGGTATCTTGCTCGCGTGGTGATGGCGATGGGTAGAGGTGGAGGAGGACTTCCAGTAGATGTTCGACCCAATGATCTAAAGCACCATCTATTCTGAGAATGAATCAACTACCAGGAAGCGCAGAAAACAAGATGATGATACTCACCCCAGACAATGTTGTTCGTCTCCTTCTCCCCGAGGCCAAATTTCATAGCCTCCCAAACTCTGCATCCTTCTCGATAGCTTCTTTGAAGGCCAACAAAACTTTTCATAAGCCGTGTCTCCGGGCCGAGCACGCAGAAAAAACATGTCCTCGAATAGGTGATCTGGCAGATCAGACCTCAGTAGCATATTCCATAATGAAGTCATGGCTCCGAGTTCAGCACCCCAGCCAGTGGTCGAAACTATGAAGATGACCAGGTGTTCCGAAAATAATGCTTCCTGCAAGGGACCTGAACACAAAGTTGCATTGATTTGGAAAGCTACTTACCGGTGGATATGCATTTATGCTCTGCACATGAGATTGAAACCGGGCCCTTCGACATCCCTGGCAATGCGATCGGCAGTCTCTCGAGCTGCACTAGTTGAGTTTCCGTAGCATAGAGAATCAGAAGTTCACGAGGCGCAGACGGATTCTGGTCAAGATTTCCTTGTTCATGATCACCGTTTGTGGCAGAGATAGCCTCTATGGACGCTTCAACTTGAATGCACGTGAACGGAAATTATTACCCAGATAGTAGTTGAGTTCCAAGTTGTCACTAAGTTTTGCCTTCCAGATGGCTATTTGTAATCAGCACTCGACGATGCTTAGTCAGTCGGTGTTTGAAAAATATTCAACTTCCAATTCCTCGCAAACCTCAATCAACCACTTCCATGTCAACCATCCCTCTGAACTTTTTTTTTTGGTCTCTCTTCTGTGGTCCTTGGAGCTCCTTTGTGGTATCCTTCTATTCGAGATTCCCTCTGGCCCTGGTTAGTGGTCCCATGCTGGCCTCCGTCCTTTGGTTCCCAATGGCCCGTCCTTCGGTTTCCCCGGGCCATGGCCCATCCTCTGGTTCCCAATGGCCCATCCTCCGGTTCCCCATGGCCTACCCTCTGGTTCACAATGGTCCGTCCTCTGGTTCCCCATGGCCCATCCTCCGGTCCTCAATGGAACATCCTCTGATTTCCAATGGCCCGTCCTCTGGTCCCCCCCTGGCTATCTCTCCCGAGTTCCTTATCCTATTTTGGTTCCTGGTTCCTCCCCTAGTTGCTTGCTCTTTTATTTCTAACTCTTACTACCCAATCTGCCCTCTAATTTCATTTTCATTTATACTTTCCTTTCTAGTGGTAGTTTACATTTCTAGTAGGACATGTATCCTCATTCTGTAACGATAACTTGATTCCCTAATGATTCTCTCTAATGGCAAGTATGTGGCTGAGTGACACTGAAAGCAATCCATGTAAGGTTATCTATGTTTGACAATATATTAGCAACTTTCTATGGCAAGATAACTAAGTGTCATACCTTGACACATTGGCAGCAATGGTAGATTCTGCCGTCGGAACCTGGCTATATTTTCCTTTACCATGAGATGTACAATTGTGATATTTATTTTTCATATTATCTCTCAGGTAGAGCTAGCTAAAGTTTTGTCATTCTTCAGTCAAATGCCTGATGTCATAGAGTAGTCCAT
Organism: Rhizopogon vinicolor AM-OR11-026; assembly: GCA_001658105.1. Classification (NCBI taxonomy): domain Eukaryota; kingdom Fungi; phylum Basidiomycota; class Agaricomycetes; order Boletales; family Rhizopogonaceae; genus Rhizopogon; species Rhizopogon vinicolor. Next base: position 21,950 of record KV448377.1, on the reverse strand, counting down.
AGGGCTCTTCGCATGGTGTATGGTAGTTTTCCAGTATACAGATTGTTTAGGCTAGGCCGCCTAGCCCAAACAATCTGTATATCAAGTTGTCAGCAGGCAAACATGAACCATCTGATATTTCAGACTTTGCGTGGCGCTATTGCGCCGCGTTCGATGAGAGAATGTTTGCATTGGTAAGATGCAGGTAGCTATTTGGGCGGAGCCCCCGAAGGGGTCCCGGCCCCGATAGCGGCCCCGACCTGTGTGAAGATGA
>KV448377.1:3652-15673 GCA_001658105.1 Rhizopogon vinicolor AM-OR11-026 | reverse complement strand
GGCGAGTTGAGGTCAATATTATTTTAATTATATTGACAGTGTGTAGATAGTAGAGTAAAATAAATCCTAAATTAAACGTGAAAGCAAGAATCGTCCCTCAAAATCGCCGACTGAATCGCCCGACCGAATCGTCACCAGAATCGGCAACTTTGACTGCCCCTATTGGACAAGTGAGAGCAAGAACCTTCGGCCGAATGGTCTAATGGTCAAGATGTCCCTACCGGAGTTGGGAAGGCCTAGGTTCAATCCCTAGTCTTGCTACACTTTTGGGTTTCTGTGACACAACGCCGTGGTGGCGTCATTGGCGGAAATGTGGGCTACAACCTGTGCTCACCTCTATTCTCCTCGATTGATGAGGTATGCACAAACAAGAGAAGTAATCCCTCCCACAGTGCAGGTATCTTCTCTTGTTTGTGCATACCTCATCGATTGAGGAGAATAGAGGTGAGCACAGGTTGTAGCCTAGGTGAACGACATTCAGATGAGCCGGCGGCCCTGTCTCTCGACTTCACCTGAGCTCAGGCGATCTCAGCATACCTGCAAAGGAAGAGATACCACGCACTTATTGCATTCGACAATAAATCGTAATCCTCGATTCCGGCCGATTGGTGTATTTGCATACTATATAAACTCATTCCATCCCGCGAGCTCCTCGCCCCAGGAGAAAAAAAATACGTTTTATCATAAAGACAGCTGGACAGGACAAAATCCTCTCCTACTGCCGTGGTCGGGGATGCGTCATTCAAAGCTTCAACTTGAAGTGATTGGGACGAAGCGAAAACGAGACGAGAGTGCCTTTGATGCCACACCTGAAGTGTCGACCAGAGTCAGAACTTGGAGGTATATATATGCCAGGTCGTGTACGCTTGATGCATCTATCTGAGTGTGTTTATGCAAGTTATGCCAACTAGGTCTGCTTCACTAAGTTGAGGTATACTAGATTCTTTTGCCGTCAACATTCCTCGAGAGTCGAAGGTGTTAAGACCTTCCGAATCGAGGCTTCTCATAATCATAGAGTCCATATCTTTAATGCAGCATCGCGTCCACCCGATATGAGGTATCGGTCCATGTATCGCAGGCGCTCGACGGGCTGTGTATGCCCGTTGGTGTGAAGGGACGAATGTTGCATGCTCGTACGATTGTAGATCTAAGAGAGGGGGTAAGCATGCAGCAATATTCACGACAGCCAAGAAGCCCACCTTCACGCCATTTTCACCAGTAGCAGCGATAATTTTGCGGGTGTCGAACTGTAGCGCGGTCACAGCATGGTCATACTTGAGGGTTTCGAATGTGCCACCCGTCCGGACGTCCCATATCTTACAAGGCAGTTAGAATATTAACAAGCCATAGAAATCAATATGCTCACCCGTATTGACTTGTCGAGGCTCCCGCTGGCGATATGCATTTCATCGAACTGCAGACAAGTTACAGGTCCAGTATGGCCCATTAATGTTCGATGAGCCTGTCCCGTCCGCACTGGGGATGTAATTTTCACGTCAAATGTGGCGGAGGGAACCACAGCAACTTACTGTCCCACATTCGTACCGCCCCATCCCCACTACCGCTCACGAGTCCATAACCCCAGAACTGGACTCCACCCACGAAATCTTGGTACATCTCCCAACTACCGTCTGCGTAAGGCGGAGTAGGAACGGCGAAGTGTCCCGCAGACGCTGCAGCGCCTGGGAAGAAGTGGTTCGGCAAGCTATTGCCTGGTATAGTGGGCTGTGGATGGGAAATAGCCCAAAGGATATCCATTGTCATGACACACTGTCCAGTTGCAAGGTCCCATTGACGAAGTGTCTTGTCCGAAGCACCAGTGACCTGCGTGCGGAGTTAGATGATATGGAGATATACAGAATGGATGATTTACCAAACACTCATCTTCAAAGTAAAGTGCGGTAACAGCTTTACTGTGTCCTTCGAATGACCTGATGCACGGTCCAGTATGGTCCGTGCCTGCTTCACTAGGTTCACTTGATCGAATTCCATTTGGCTTTTCGACGAGTTCTCCATCATAGGCGGTACCCTCAACTTCCTCCGCAACATCGGTAAGACCGTCTCTGTCCCAGTCGTCATCGTCTACCAGTTGAAGGTCCCATAGACGCACGGTGCCATCATCTGCGCCAGTCAAGCAAAGGTTATCTTCAACTTGTATGCACTTCACGGCACCGCGATGCCCACGCAATCGGCCAATTGCAGAGCCCGTCATTAAATCCCAAAGTCGTGGCTGAGAGTCGTCTTGTGACGCGCTTACAAGCGTTCCATAAGGCTCAGAGAAGTCAAGGGCCGTTATTGGTGTGATGTGACTTTCTAGGGTCTGCAACCGATCAGGCTGAATGTGATGGTGTAAGGGACGTCGAGCTCACCATGAATGCTACTCCTGGCGGGAGATCATCATGTTCTGATGGTAGAAAAACGGGTCCTAAAGAGACACTGGTAAGTATATGCAACAGCCAACTTCACGGAAAGAAATCACCTTTCCGCCGTCGTGAAGGGGCAATATAAGATGAGGGTGCTGGTTTGGATTTGTCATTCTGGCGGAAGGCACCTTCTTCGAATTCCATTCGTTCCCGCACACCCTCAACTATAGGCAGGTCAGCGAAGTTTCGTATACAGCACTTGAGTAGCTCTTACGCTCATCATCCAATTCCAACTCATCCTCCTGCAATTTTAAGAGGTCCTGTTCCAATCCATCACGAATTGAGTCTAGCGCTTTGATTTTATTGATTATTTCCGTGATTTCGCTGTTTATTAGACTCTGCACTACGTCAGAGAGGCCAGAATATGAAACAGAAGAACATACCCGCCGAACATGGAGATTCTCCTTGTCAAGTAGTATCTCCTGGGTCTGTCGGCTAAGCTCATCCTTGCCAAGAGCCTTTGCTGCACTGAGGCTCTCCCTGCCTCGTCTCTTTCCCTTTCGTTTGCCTCGCTCGTCAGGACGTGTGACCACTACCACATCATCTTCACTGGCGACACTTCTCTCTTCTTCATCTTCCATCATCATCCCTCTCGCACTCATTCCCAGCTTTTTCAGCCCAATCCTTGGAGTCTCGACATTGCGCATCTGCTTGCGCCGAGTCCGGTTTTTCTCCGAACTAGGAATTGTTGCATTGAACCCACGAAATAAGCTCACGTCAGATGCGACACCTTCGGCTTCTGGGATATCTGCATCCAGGAGCTCGTCCGTTGCTTCGACAATCTGCAGGTCTCGTGAGGTGATGCGGCGGTTGCCTAAGGTAAGACGCATGGGAGCGCGTCCAAGGGTTGCAAAGTCCAACCGGGACCCTCCAGGAGCTGAGCCACCAAGGGAACCCCGCGAACGTGAGGACACTGTCGCGGCTGCGTTCATCATACGGGGTGTCATGATCACCGGGGCCACTGGAAGAACATTTGGGTTATTGAGAAGAGTGGTAACGATAAATATTGCCATTGCTCACGGTCTGTAAGAATGCGCGAGGAGTTTTTCTTCTTGTGAGTGAAAGGCGCGAAGAGGGCATTTGACACCAAGTCCATCCTGCTCTGCGAGGTGGAGGTTTCCGGGCCTGCTGCACGGGTGTTGTCTGGCCGGTTGGCTGCAGACTTTCCCTTATACTTTGAGGCCATCTAGTCGCATTCCGCACGAGAACGAAAGATGGGAGAGAAAGGGAGCAGGTAATGTGAGCTGGAATGAAAAAATATTAGGAGAAGGGCAACTTTGGAAGCCTCTGGTTCGGGATGCCTCTTGCAGCTAGCCGGCTGAAATTTCGCACGCTGTGTCAGCCCTTCTGCAGTCAGGTGGACAACATATAATTATACAACAAATGCTAATGTTTTAGTCTATAATATAATGGTGATACAGTCGTGGTCCCTGAACACGTCAAACCCTACTTTTCCTCTCGTCTGACCAGTGAAAGTCGATGACGAGATCAAATCCATATGGATTAAGGTCATATTCAAGTGGTCGACGCGGAGATGGCGACGACGTCTGTGTGGAATGGGTAATTAAAGTGGTAGTTGTTGTCACGGGAGGATCGTCCGTATTCGTGATAGATGGTGAGTCTCGAGCTTCTGATTTGCTGAACATTGAACGAATTACTGAAAATGTTGACTTTTGGTTGGGTATGAGGTGTGCGGTATGATTTGTCGGGGAATGTGTCTCCTCGAATGATAGGTTTTCTTGTGCTGTGCTTGACAACTCTTCATCATCATCTGACTGCCCTGTACGCTCCTTCATCTGCTTCACCAAATCCGCAGCCAGTTTCTCCACGCTCTCCCTCTCCCATCTTTGCATATCGTATGATTCGAACATTCCTGAGGTAAAATCGCACCAGCATCTATCGGTAACGCGAATGATAGGTGGAGTGTATTCATGCAGGTCGAGACCAGGCGTTATGGTTGCATTCAGTGCGTCGTAAAAGGTGGTGATATTAGGAGACCATGGAATCGAGAGACGCGTTTCCAAAGGAAATGACTGCCAATAGCATGATGACAGAAACAGAGCTGCGAGAAGGACGACGCAGTAGAAACTACATATATGTCAGCATTGACTTGGACGTATTCAGAACACGGTAGCTCACCAAGGTTTTGCATGCAAAGCTAAAGAAAACAGAAAGAGAACCAGAAAGTATGGTTGAGCGGTTGGGAGAGGCAAAAGCAACAACGGTAAGAACCATCTTGTGCACCTGCAAAGATGAATTATGTACAAAATCTTGCCTTGCTGCAGGAAACTTACCACATGATAGATTTTGAATTGTCTGGCTCGATGTCAACATGAATCGACGTTGAGCTTCTGGCAATGCCGGGCGGACTATGAAAACCATGTGACAACAGCGTGCCCTCACAACTCAGCGGCGTCACCGCGTAATCCCAAGCAGATACTAGCCCCCTTTGCAGGCCTAGTACCTACCGTCATAATAATGGCAGAAGACGCGCAGCATCAGTCCCAGTCCGTGAGGAGCACGTTCACCCGTCCGCCTTATGTCGCACAAGTGATCACCCACGCCACTTGCAACCATTATTAACCTACTACGTGACTTGTGTGAAACTGTCGATCGACTCGATGGTTTCGTCAATCACGCGCGGGGACAATGGGTTCGATGTAGGTGTCTCGGAGTCTCTTTATTCATTATGTTCAAGTCTGAGGCCTTGAGGTCCAACTACATCCACATCGAGATTATTGTACCTGCAAACATAACGTTCGGGAAGACCGCTAAACCCCATCAACAAGGTTAGAACCACGTCGTCTTTGGCTCTTCACACATCCTCAAACCGAATTTTGATGTTTCGAGCTCCTCAACAAGATCGTCGCTGAATCGGTCCCGTCCACACACGACTCTCAATACCAGTACCAGCGTGCAATCAACCTTGCCAAGCATGAGTCAATGACACTCTATTTCCATCCATTGATCGAGTAGCTTATGTATTGACCTGACCTGACCTTTTCAGAATTCCCCAAGACCCTGCAGACTACATATCTGAATCACGACATCTCCAAATCCATCACAGGCTTGGGTAGCATTGTCGCGAACATTAAATTCTCTCGATCTCAGAGGAGTTTTCCTGTAATTCAGGATTATATTTTTTATTAGAACTCCTCGGGCCTACTGTCGCTGACTATAGGAGATTGGGTGAAGGCACTGTGTCGGGATATAAAGCTTACGCCGAGTTGACAACCCTAGATTGTGAAGCAACTTACACAGGTCCCTGACTAACACACCTACTGTTCATTGGTGGAGAACAGTTGCGAAGAATGGATCACATCATACCTTCACCGCAAAAACCTCACATCCTAGAGTTCGATGATCGGTCACCGAGGAACCAAAAATACTTGGCTGGTAGCCGGTTTCGTCGGGCTCAGTGACCGTATCAATGAAATTCAGCGACACACTAGCCAATACCCATGCATGGCTTCGTGATTCCCTCTACTTGTTTTAAGTTAGCTCATACAAAGTTTGATGATCCTGGTTATCAAGATTTGACTCTCGTACGTACCCGTACCTTTCTTAAATTACATACTCCATCACTCCTCGTTACACGCGTTATACATATTCATCCATTGATTCTCCGTCTCAATACGTGCTTTTATTCCTCTCCTCGAGTAATGTTTCAGTAGTCTTTCAATCCAAAAGATTCAGTTCCTTGTCAATTCCTAGTCCGACTCGCCGCCGTCCGCATCTACCACATCCACTGGTGCTCGCTGACATCAATCCCTTGAATATGACCGTGGTCTCAAATGATCCCAGCTGGTGGCCGATGATCGGCTTCGCTCGTGAATATACCTATTTTTCAGGTTCGTGGAGGACCAGTCTCCTTCAATCTTTTTTGACTGTGGTTTCGCAGTTGCAGTTCTCGTTATAGTGATATACGACTGGGGTAGGAAAGATACATACTTATGCTTACCGAGATAATTATTGATGTCCTATCGTATTCTCCAGTACTGACTTTTGGGCAAGAGGTAGGTCGATGTGATTAAGTACCAAAATAAGTGTCTCACTAAATGTTATCCCATAGGTTGAGCTGATCTGGGTGAGCAGAGTCGTGGCATATCAAGAGGAATCCTGGGTTATGCATCTGATTTTTGGGCAGAGGCAACGCTGGTCCCTCATGACTGTCGCGTATCTCGCTGTGGGTAGCTGATGGTTAAACAAACGCAGTTGGTCGGTGCGTTGACTTCAAAATATGCTAGGTGCGCTTCGTTGGAATATCATTTTCTGTGTAAGTTTGCACAACTCAGAAGCTGAAAGTGTGCTAATAAAGCATTATATATCAGCTTCACCGTGCTGTGTATGTCTCCTCATACACTGGAGTTGTTTCTTCTGACCGGCAGAATGTAGCAAATCTCCTATCAGTCTCGTTGACAGATGCAGTTAGTATTTTGTATCGATGCCTCCTATTCGACGTTAACAATTGTGCTCCGATGTAGGGGTGAGCGAGATTATCTACTGCAAACTTGATGCGGATGGTATAATAGCTGTAACAGCTGTAAGTCCGTCTGAAGCATTGGATCCTCTGAGGCTTGTCAGTCTTAATTCTTATTTCAGGCCTTGAGTATGGCTTCCTCCTGACCAACTTGATGAGCGCTGTTGCAGATTCTTTATTGGGTGGTGGGTAACTCAGCTATAATGTCTCAGTGATATTGGCTTGACTGAAATATCATGCAAGTCATTGTGGTCACTCGGTTATATGCCATGTATCAGCAATCCAGAAAGATGCTTATCTTTCTCATTGCGATCTATGTGATTATTCTGGCCGCCGGCAACGTTATATTTGCAATACAAGTCCGGAATACTTCAGCTGGTAAGCTTCCGACTATAGCTTAAAGGCTTGAGCGCATCAGGCTCATGAGATGAATATCAGTGGAGTATGTCCTCTCGGGCGCACATATATGCCTTTATGATGAAGGAGACAGCTTATTCTCGTATGGAATGGACTGGATATTGCGCCTTGTATGGGAGATCCTCGTAATCTGCTTGGCAGTCTGGATTGCTGTAAAACACTTCCGCGAACTGCAACGACCATCAACAGGATGGGCCGTCGGGGACTGTTTCACAGTATTGATAAAAACTCATTTATTTTACTTTGCAAGGTGGGCTCATCATTCGAATGTAGTTATGTTGTCCCGCTCAAACTCCACACTAGTTTTATTGCTGTTTCTTGTCTTGAGTTCATCTATGCCTATACACAGCTCTCGGTATGCCAACCTATGACTGACATCTGCATCTGGACACTCCTCATCATTTTAACAGGCCGTACCTTCCATGGAATCTGATGCATTCATTGGTGGGCTTTGCATTGTCCGAGTCGTGCAGTCTTTTGTGCTGGGACCACGCCTCATCCTTGGTGTTCGAGAATATCATGCGAAACTTGTTGGCAGGTCCGATGAAGGAACTGACATGATTTCCATTGCTTTCCAGGAGCGCATACATATTACAACCGGCATTAGTGTGTAGCACAGGAAACGCATGTAGTGTGTCCAAACTAGCCCGGTGCTCTGCGGGGCATATTTTTATTGGAGTTTCATGATATTTATTGATGTGTCAAAACTCATGTATTTTACTTCGGAACATGAGCTAAATTGAATGTGGTTTTGTTGCTGTTTCTTGCCTTGAGTTTATCTATCTGAACATTCCTCATCATTTTAATAGGACGTAGCTTCCAGGGAATCTGAGTTATTTAGTGGCGGGATTCAAGTTGCCCGAGTGGTGCGGTTTTTTGTGTCGAGACCACGCCTCTTCCGTGGTGTTCGAGAATATAACGCGAAGCTTGTGACCAACTCCGACGAAGGAACTCGCATGACTTCAATTGCTTTCTAGGAGCGCGTACACATCACAACTGGTGATGGTATGTAGTGCGGGAATCGCTTGTGGTATGTTCAAACTTGTCAGGTGCTCTGTGGTATTTTTTCTTTCGTCCTGATATTTATTAGGAGTTTCGTTATATTTATGTCATATCAAGAAATTCGTCTGGACAAAGCTATATCATGTTCAGAATTCCGCAACACTAGCGACCACACAGTGATCAGTCGGGCCATGAGAAAGCTTGAACTTTCAAGTGACCTCACTACAGCGAGGCAACGTTGGGAACAAGAGGGTAGTGCAGGGCAGGCCCTGATCGCATGGGTGGCGCTAGTGCAGATTAAGACAAAGCTAGACAATTTGAGTACAATGGGGCATAGCTAGCTTTCGGTCGTGAGGTCGTTATGCATTTGCATCCCTGTCCTAATGTGCCTCTCATTAATTCACACAATAGTCTGGATCTAACGCGGGTAGGCGGTCCACCTAAAGGTGTGCGGTTCACCCGAAAGTCAAGTTAAATAAATCGAGGGAAGAAGGAGCACATGAAGTATAGCTGCGAGCCCGAAAAACCACGGTCCCGTCACAGGCCGTCCACCTACAGGTGTGCGGTTCACCCAAAAATTAAATTACATAAATCGAGGGAAGAAGGAACACATGAAGCACCTTCATTCAAAGGACTCCAGCACGTAGAGTGCAATAGCACTGCGAGAACGAGTCGGAGAAACTCGACAAGGAACCTTTGGTCAAAAGGCATGAAAATATGTTAGATCACAAAAAAAAGAGTTGATGGCAGATCAAAACTCACCGTTTTCACGCGCAGCAGCTAAAGTATCGGTGATACTATAAAAAAAGTGCCGGTAGCGCAGATGTGCAGTGCGCGTGAAGACAATGAGAATAAATTACTCGAGGAGAGAAAAGTCGTCAGAATGTAACATAAACACTAAAACATATCATGATGCACTCACACGCGAAAGCCGAAAAGAGTTGATTGCTGTTGAACGGCGCAAAATATTATATCGAGCTGGTGGATGAGTATGGTGCAGAATCACCGGACCGCCCGAGCCGGTAGGTTAGGTTTCAAACTCCGTCGGGACCTAATCACCCGTACACCTATGATTGGACCGCCCGCGGGTAACGGTTTGAACATTCGATCATTCGGTCACCGAGGAACCAAAAATACTTGGCTGGTAGCCAGTTTCGTCGGACTCAGTGACCGTATCAATGAAATTCAGCGACACACTAGCCCAACACTCATGCATGGCTTCGTAATCTCTCTACTAGTTTGTTTTACGTTAGCTCATACGAAGTTTGATGATCTCGGTCTGCAGTTATATACCGAAAGCGCAGTGGATGGTGATACTTATATCTACTGGTAAGTTACACCAACACCATTAGTCTACATCTACCAATCTACTAGCGCTCGCTGACATCAATCCCTTGAATATGACCGTGGTCTCAAATGATCCCAGCTGGTGGCCGATGATCAGCTTCGCTCGTGAATATAGCTATTTCTCAGGTTCGTAGAGAACGAGTCTCCTTCAATCTTTTTTGATTGTTGTTTTACAGTTGCAGCTCTCGCCATAGTGGCATACGACTGGGGTAAGAAAGATACATAGTGCTCACCGAGATAATTATTAATGTCTCTATCGTATTCCCAGCACTGACTGTTGGGCAAGAGGTAGGTCAATGTGATTAAGTACCAGAAGAAGTGTCTTACTAAATATTATCTTATAGGTTGAGCTGGTCTGGGTGAGCAGAGTCATGGCATATCAAGAGGAATCCTGGGTTACGCATCTAATTTTTGAGCAGATGCAACGCTGGTCCCTCATGACTGTCGTATATCTCGGTGTGGGTAACTGATGGTTAAACAAACGCAGTTGGTCGGTGCGTTGACCTCAACATATGCTAGATGCGCTATATTGGAATGCCATTTTCTGTGTAAGTTTGCAAAACTCAGAAGTCGAAAGTGTGCTAATAAAGCATTACATATCAGCTTCTACGTGATACGTATGTCTCCTCATACACTGGGGTTGTTTCTTCTGACAGGCGGTATGTAGCATATCTCCTATCAGTCTCGTTGACAGATGCAGTTAGTATTTGTATCAATGCCCCTTATTCGACGTTAACAATTGCGCTCCCATGTAGGGGTGAGTGAGATCATTTACAAACTCGTTGATTGGATGGTATAATAGCTGTAACAGCTGTGAGTCCGTTTGAAGCATTGGATCATCTGAGGCTTGTCAGTCCTAATTCCTGTTTCAGGCCTTGAGTATGGCATCCTCCTGGTCAGCTTAATAAATTCTGTTGCGAATGCCATGGTGGGTGGTGGGTAACTCAGCTATAATGTCTCAGTGATATTGGCTTGACTGAAATATCATGCAAGTCATTATGATCACTCGGTTATATGTCATGTATCAGCAATCCAGGAAGATGCTTATCTTTCTCATTGCGATCTATGTGATTATTCTGGTCGCCAGCAACGTTATATTCGCAATACAAATCATGGATGCTTCAGCTGGTAAGCTTCTAACTATAGCTTAAAGGTTTGAGAGCATCAGGCTCATGAGATGAATACTAGTGGAGTATGTCCTCTCCGGCGCGCATCTGTGCCTTTATGATGCAGGAGGCAGCTTATTCTTGTCTGGAATGAACTGGATATTGCGCCTTGTGTGGGAGATCCTCGTAATCTGCCTGGCAGTCTGGATTGCTGTAAAACACTTCCGCGAACTGCAACGACCATCAACAGGATGGGCCGTCGGGGACTATTTCACAGTATTGATGAAAACTCATTTGTTTTACTTTGTAAGGTGGGCTCATCATTTGAACGTGGTTATGTTGTCCCGCTCAAACTTCACACTAGTTTTATTGCTGTTTCTTCTCTTGAGCTCATCTATTCCTATACACCGCTGTCGGTATGCCAACCTATGACTGACATCTGCATGAACACGCTCCTCATCATTTTAAAGGTCGTACCTTCGATGGATTCTGATGCATTCGCTGGTGGGCTTCGCATTGCCCAAGTCGTGCAGTCTTTTGTGTTGGGACCACGCCTCATCCTTGATGTTCGAGAATATCATGCGAAGCTTGTGGGCAAGTCCGACGAAGGAACTGACATGATTTCAATTGCTTTCCGGGAGCGCATACATACTACAACCGGCAGTGATATGTAGCATGGGAAATGCTTGTAGTGTGTCCAAACTAGTCCCGTGCTCTGCGGGGCATATTTTTCTTGGAGTTTCATGATATTTATTCATCTGTCAAAAGTGAGGGTCGTCAGGTCACGTTTCGCATGCCTCGGGGCGGTACCCTGATCGCAGGGTGATGGGTGATGCTAGTGCAGGTCAGGGCAAAGCTAGACAACTTGAGGTACAACGGGGCATAGTTAGCTTTCGGTCGTAAGGTCGCGCATCTGGATCTCCGTCCGAATCTGTCTCTCTCATTCACACAATCATTGGCATAGTCTGAACCTAACACGGGTAGTGACTTACGTGATCGTGTGTCGATCTAACTTCACTGTACTTTGAAAAAGGATTGGAGTGTTCTTCGTCTTTCCTGGTTGTTCTTTCGAAGACAACATATAATCTCTTTTTTCTTGCACCATCATCCATTCACGATGTCCACTCACCCTGAGGTTCTCTGGGCTCAACGCAGCAGTGACTCTGCCCCTGAAAAGGTGTGCCTCAACTTTCATGATTTGATCAATCACGTACTGATAATCCGCATCCGCGATCGCGCGCCAGAA
>KV448376.1:0-38246 GCA_001658105.1 Rhizopogon vinicolor AM-OR11-026 | reverse complement strand
TTCTAAAACATACTACAGCACACTTTAGACAGAGAGTCTGGGCGATATTCAGTGACAACCGCTGGAGATGGATTATAGCATTTTGGAACTTTATGGTAAGTTAGTCGTTTGAAAGTGGATTATTTTTTGATATTCGAACGTGCAGTTCCTCGCGATCCCGCTTGTGGTGACGTTAACGTTCTTCGACTCTTCCTCCACAAGTATGTCTCCTCCTGCTCGTTGACATGACTGTTCAGTAAGACGCAATGTAGTTGTGCAGTCACCTATTCCCAAAATTTCGAGCTGTTACACCGCCGAGGCGAGTCGTGTTGTCATCGTAGCCTATATGGTGCTTGTCATCGGAGAAATAGGTACGACCATGTCATTTTTTTCATGTTGTCCTATTCATATGTTTGCATAGAGACTCTCAGTCTCATGTTGTATCACTCCCGGAAGCTTTATGGAGGGAGTGGACATATCATCCCTCTTGTCCGAATCCTGATTAGACATAATATCTTCTATTTTACCTGTGGATTGTGTGAGTGAACACTTAATCCGCGACAAACTAGCATTCATACTTGTTGCGGACAGTCTCTTCCACCATAGTCGTGGCCATCATATTAACTGCTCCTGTACGTGTTCATAGCATTAGTATGCGTTAAATGTCGAACTCAGAATGGTAACAGGCAGCGTACTTTGACGTAGCATCAGAGTAAGTATGAAGCTTTTTTTTAAGACTAATCGTATCAACTGAATTATGTCGTAGATTACAGATCGTGCTGCATGTAATATTAGCGACACGCATGCATCGCGAGCTATGGAATGCAGCTACTGACCATGAAACCAATCCTCTTGGGATGGTCTCCGTAGTTGTTTTCGCAAGTCCTTTGTCGGTTTTGTCGGACTTGGAGGCGCATGACTGATCAATATACTTATCGGTCTAGATCAGGCTCTCTCATACTTTTGAGTAGTCATTTATTTTGTACGTTCGAGCATTGCCTCTAGAATAAATGCTGTAATATGACTTAGCAAGTTGGCTAATTAGGTCATGTCTTTTGACTCGGACCTCAGCACAGGTAAGCAATAATTCTGTGGTTTACTTAATGTGTTTGTTACTTCGGATGTTACTTGTCAAGAAGTCTTGTTCATCCCGTTCAAAGCAGTGAGCATCATCCAGTTTCAATGTCAATTGATCAATGCACCTAGGACTTGGTCTCCAACCTGGTCACAATCATGTCAATTGGGAGTCCGGACGGGTTAGGCTTTAATCTCACGTGTTCAACCTGAGAGACGGTTTACGATCCCGGGCTACTCTCGGCACGTGAGCTTCCTTCGGAAGTTCGATGAATTGAAAGAAATGATACGTAGTTGACTGCAGGCTGTGAAGTAAAAAATATACACATTGACTGACTTAACTCGACTCTACTGGAAATCGAAGGGCCGCAATTTGTTGAGGTTTGGGTCGGGTTCGGGTTCAGGTTGGGTGAACCACCCAAGCAATTCAACCCACTACAAACCTCAATCACTGAACCTTTTTTCTAGTTACAAGCAGCCTGAATGCAATCAAATACTAGCGTCAAAGGGCGCGATGTGATGGAGGTTAATGGAAGTACTGAGCCTGTACTATAGCCTTATGGTTTATTCGTTGACTGCCCACTATTTCTTTTTACAGGGAATTTCATGACGAATAATTAGACCGCAAGGCATAGTAACAGGACATCGCCGTCACTGTGTTTTATCATTCTTCTAATGTATGAGCATCGCCTTTGGTGCCTGTGGCGCCGCAGATGTGCCCGGGCCATCTCGATTTGATAAGTGGCAGATTGCTGCATGGTTTTGTAGTTCCATGATCATCAAGAACTGAGGAACAGCTATCGTTCTATTACTTGCAATTGGTCTGCCTAAGGGAGACTAGCGTGCAACTAAAACGGCCATCAAATAAAGGAGGGCTCAAAATTGCTTCTTGGATTTAGGCTTGTAGTACCTATATATTCGAAGCAGAATCAGTCGATCTGTCCGCTTCCAGAACACACTCCAGAACACCAACGTAAGTATTGATTTCAATCAATATCATAGCTCAAACAGGTGACTGCTCGCGGGATGTAGTATGCTTTCTTGTGCGTACCAATCATTGTAAGTATAGGCAGTTTTTATAGTCTTAGTAGTTGCCGTTGTAGGTGTTTGGGTAAGTGTTGAGGATAGTACACCACTTACATCCAAGGACTCTTCAAACTTGATGATTAGCTCGCTGCGGATTAAGAACACGAAGTCCAGACCTGCGTACGACTCGATTTGGCCAATGGCAGTTAGCTCGTATGAGAACCTGTAGGTTATCATTCCGTCGAAGGACGTGTCGGATCTTGATGCACCTGGCCTAAGTTTAACCATCATGATTCCGGCATCGGGCATCCACCAGCATGCTATCGTTAGTATTAGACCCGCCAAACCATAAATCCCTGGTAGTGACATCTATGTGATGAGTCGGTCAACGTCGGTAAACCTATGGTCGAATGTACGAATCATGCGATGACTTCAACGATCTGGCTACAACATTTTGGGGCGCCGGTACCGTAGGACATGTCAAATGTAGGAGGTGCAACAGTTAGAACAATGGTAGGACTGAGGCTCAAAATCACTCATGATCTCTTATGTGTGAATCTGATATGTAGTCTGCTCAGTGCTCGGGATTCGGGAACATCATGGAGCCAGCACGGGAGTACCATTCCGTCTTTGCAATTCGATTGGGAAGGTTTGAGCTCACCGAGCACCAGAACGGTGGGTGCAAGTGAGAGAGTAAAGGAGTCGACTCCCCCTACGAACCCGCGGTTCAAATTTATGTGATGAAATAAGACTGCAAGGTCTGTTATATATACCTTTTTTCATTTGAGTTCCACTACGACGAGCACTATGATTGTTAAGTAAAGTGGATACAACCAATGCCACTCCAGTAATACGTAAGTAGTAGCTGCGCAATGGAAGCATTGTCATTGCACAAAAGGGGTAGCAGCCCGGGACAAGATATGCAATTCATAAAGATCGTGAATGGTATCAGATAATAGATGGGTTTAATCTCGAGCTCGAAGTAGTGACTGCGATGGGATCTCCAGCCCTGCGTGTGAAGTTCGAACAAGAGGCAAGAAGATGAACTTTTATGGCGAAGTTGTGGCAAGGGGTGTTGATGACTTGGTCTCATCAGCAACGTCACTGTCTTCAACTTTTTCAGTGAGGTAGCCTTCCTCATCGTCACCATCGGCTAGTTCAGCCCACCACCGTCCAGCCTGAAGTATGAGGACCCCTGTCAGCGCTACACTGCAAACTAGGTGATGAGACGCGAGGTCAAGAGTAGGTGCTCTTAGTAAACGTGGAAAGGCATCTTTCACGTGATACGCGGGAATTGCAGTGAATTGGTCCAGGAGATCTGGGTGTATTTCTTTAGTTTCGTGACTAGTGATCAATAGTCTTGTACTGACTGGGAATGACGGAGTACGCGTACATGATGACGGAAAGGCCGTAGAGGACTGGAGAGTAGATGTAAATAATAGACTTTGATCGAATATTTGAGGAGACACGTACATATGCTCCCTCCGTCAAACATTAGGTTGCCCGCCTCCAAATCATTGAAACTCCAAAAGATGGTCGTCCCACCAAGTATAGTGATGGCGAAGAGGGCATAGAGAATTTGTACTGGACCTCTGGTCAATATGGAGTAGTACAGAGCTGCAGTCCACAAATGCTCGTCAGTAACTGGTGACTTCCACAGTGTCAGAGAATCTGCAATCCAATGAGTGAAGAGTGAACCTGAAGGTGGTGGAGGTTAGCATGACTATAGAAGTCAAAAACTAAACTAACCAAGTAGAAATGAGGTTACGCAGACGACAACACTGGCTCGTACACCCATTGCTGCGGGTTCCAGCAGTGAAAGCCTGAAGGAGTCGTAGTACTTGTCAAAATCACAAGCACCTGTCCAACCTCGGCAAAATCCGTACAAACTCGGTTGCACAAACTGCCAGGTCATCTGAGAGTATTGACAGCATGCAAGCTCTTCGGGGCATTCGCCGCGCAGTTGCGACTTCATCGCGTCCTGGATTTACTTCTCGTAGCATCACTGGGGCAACACCCCCTTCCACGCCATGGTTCGTTGATACTGAAGGATCAGCCCACTCCGTAACAAGACACACTCCTCCACATCTTGCTCTAAAAGGCCATGAACTTCCCGAAAATATCTCTCCTGGGATAAAGGAATTATTCTTGCAGCTCAGAAAATCTCCTGTTCTTGAGCTGTCCACCTTGAGAGTCGAACGACCTCTGGCCGCTCTTCCCGGTCCTCCATTACCTCGAACGTTACCCAAGGGCCGCCGGAAACGTGGTCGTACATACTCTGGTGAGGGTCTTCTTGAGGAGCCTGGAGGAATATGGGACTGGGTGATCACTGCTCAAGTATGTGCACTACTGACATCCTCCATCGTTCGCTAACCATTTGTTTCACAAGGTGAAAGAAGGCACGGAAAATCGAGGATCGATAGAAGCTGTCGTACGTCAAGTGCGAAAGACGGTGTGTCCGTTCAGTCTCTTGGTGCCGCATAGCAATTAATAATTACCATTTAGTTGTTGTCAGTGGAACCACCGTTGCCGCTTCCGCCCAACTCCAAGCGGAGAGTGCCCAACGGGTGGGCTATGATTGATGCAGGCAATTTTGCAGTTCATATACTAAGCCGCGATGCGCGGCACAAATATTTTGAAAGATCGATGACCGAGTGGTAGTATACCGACACGTTATGGTGCAGTGTAGCATCGTCTTAGTTGATTTGCGGCTGAAAATCGATACTCCCCATATACTTGCTCGTATCGCATTCCGAAGGCGGAAAACACCTACCGTCCGGGATGTGGTTTTCTGGGACGTGCTGTCCTGGAGTGTTTTCGTCCTGCTCATCGCTTTCTTACAGTCTTGAATAGAGGGATAACATTGACTATCACCACCATCATGCTACTCGTGTTTTCATCGCACGGGGTGGCAACATTGAAGACGAACACTCAAAAAAGAGCGATGTGCGATACTTCTTCCAGCTTTAGGGAAATTTGACAGCGAAGCGGTCTCCTGCGATCTGCGGATGATAAACGCTTTGTGCTTCCAATGTTCTCCAGTTTAGGGCGATTGTAACATGTCAGAGGAAGAGGTGAGGCGACTTGCAATTTCTGCTGGTCATCTACTGAACTCCAAGTTCAATCATGCTTGTGGTACTACTGTTCGAGTTCACCCCCGGTCGAATCTATTTCCCCTAGAATCGAGATCTGAAAGAGGGAAAGGCGCATCTATATCGCCTGGCAATGTCATTTTGTTGTCTGACTCTGAGCCATGATTCGTTCTCACATTTTCCTTTTCTATCCTCGGGGACACAATCTTTCCCGAGATGATTCGAGATCTGGAGGAGGATTAGTGAGATTCATAGGTTCACACTGTTTCTATAAGATGGCAAGGCCGGCCCTAATACAGAAGGAACTATCTTCATTCTATTAGGGTCTGCCTACGGGAGACTAGGCAAGGGCGCGCTTCCAGGCTAGGGAGTTGAATGGGATGTAGCTGGCGCTAACCCATTATTGATGCCACTGCTTCAATGAACCCAGTGCGACCCTCAGAACAACATCGGTCATGGCATGATCATGGAAGCAAGTTCAGATACTTTACATAAATACATCAACCATACTACGACAACCCAACTAAGCAAGTGAGGCATCCAAATCATGCTGCAAGAAAGTAACTTCTGGATAGTACCGCGCCCGGACAGCTCTCCCGCCAAAGTACCTTCCATCTAATTCCCTCACAGTCTTCCACGCACCGGAGGGGCCAGCAAACAATACAAATATGCGTACAGATTCCTCAGGCTCCGCCGGTGGAGGGTAAGCCAGATGAACAATAACTCGCTCAACGGTTCCATTCTTCGAGCACTCCTCACCTGAGGGGAGTGAGTCAACATCCAACAGACTGGAACCTCCTGAAGCTCACCAATTTCATCTCTTAAATCGCCATCGTCCACATCTTCCGGTCCAACCATATTGGTCAGCACCACCACACGACTGGGCTCCCCAAACCTTAAACGGTCTTCACGACCCTTGGCGTCCTCATTGTCATTAATGATTCGACCCATCTTTGAGCCAATTGCTACTTTTCCTTTCCCTTGGCTCTGCGGTTGATTCTGACCTTTCTTGGCTTTGCCTTGTGCAGCGACTTGTTCGACAGTGAGAGCATTTACAATGCCACTCCCATCAGCACCCAGACCTTGACCTTCCTTGTGTCCCCACTTAGCCATCAAACGAGCAGCAAACCCATGCGGATCCGGGCTGACGTAAAAGTCAGAAATCTGATGATGGATGTTCTCAGTGAAGCGTACCGTGTTTGAGCCTCCTCTTGCGGTGGTGGCGCAGGTGAACTTGATCCTGGTGCCGACGCACTTGCAGTAGCGGCAAGTGCACTAAGACGAGCTGCAATACTTGCAGCAGTCTTGACTTTGTCTTCAAATGCAGCTGGTATTTGAGATGGTGGTGGTGGCGGCGGAATGTTCATCGGAGGTGCAAAAGGGTTGTATGCTAACGGAGGGGGAGAAGGAGGTGGTGGCACGGATGTCACTGGTTGTGGTGGTTGTGTCGAAGGAGATCGGCTAGGTGGCTCAAAAGGTAAAGCGGTAGGACGGAGTTTCGACGACATTGCCAGGCGACGTAGATACGCTTCTTCCCCTGTTTCGACACGGATTGAGGGAATAGACGGTTGGGTAGTGGATGGAAGTCCAGGGATGCTGTCATCGTCATCTGCAGCGCCCGGTGAAGGTTGGCGGAGAGGGGAAGCGGACGCAGACAATGTGAACGTGTGCTTCCCCCCCGAGGCCATTGCAAGGCGACGCTGGAAGGCCTCCTCACCCGACATGTTATGGTCTACAGGGGTAGGTGATGGTACTCGAACAGCAGCACCAGCAGACATCGCGAGTCGCCTCTGAAAAGCCTCTTCTCCTGACATATTACGGTCGACCAGAACTGGGGGAACATTGGAGGCGCCAAGTCCACGGGGACGTTCATCATCCGCACGGGTCCACTTATCGAAAGACTCATTGTCAAATCTCCCTGAAACTAGAAGTTAAGCCTCGCCAGATATTTAGGGGTAGTTTGCGCACCACTCTTTTTGGGGCGTTCGTCTTCACTGTCGCTAGCTGTGTGATCGCTTCCTCTTTCTATAGCATCGCGAGCACGCTTCCTTTCAGCCGCACGTTCGGATGCCCGTTCGACACGGTCACGTTGCTTCCACATTTTATATTCGTTGTAGTCATTTGGCTTGAGTGTATCGTAAGGCTCCATGGGATCCCATACTGCGAAAACTGGGGCATTCTTATTCTGCATACGGAGGATCAATGAAAACACCAGATGCGAAGGAGGAATATATATGCCTTCTTGCCCTTCCTTCCACCACCACCGGTCCTGCGTTTGTGCTGAGCCTTGAAGCCATTGATGTCTTCATCAAGTATCATGGATGGGGGTTTGACTTTCTTGCCCCAGCCTTCCTTTTTACGCCATGCAGAGTCCTTCTGGGCGGTGTCGTCCTTGACTTCTTCTTGTGGATCGCCAGGTTTTACAAGTTCTGGTGGAGCGAAGACAACGGCTGTCGCGGAAAGGCCCGAAGCTGACGTGGCGGAGGGAATCGTGGCTATTGCAGAAGTGGGTACGGCCGTAGCGCCTACAGGAAGGCGGGTTAAAGCAGGTTTGGCTGCCTTTGCTGGTGCACGGCGAACGGGGGCGAACGCAAGTGCAGCGGACCATCCTGTTGCGAGTCCGAAGAAAACACGGGTAGCATGATGATTGCCACGGTCAATATTTTGCTTCTAGACGCGATGTGCAGGGGAGGGGGAGATACCGGCTGAAAGCTTTCCTACAACTGCCCCAGACCCAGATTCTGTTCCTCCAATACTTCCATCCTCTGTCTTAGATCCATCGTCGCTTGTGTTGATTGGTGCTGGTGCTGAAACTGCCGGAACTGCGGTAGCTTCGACTTTCTCTACTTTCTGAGCAGGTGTTGATATTGTAGGCGGGGCTGGTGAAGATGATGAAGAGAGACTAAAAGTGGCACCCGAAGAGAATTGGATGCCACCGTACAGGCCGCCTGCTCTGCTTGACATGGTGGTCAACGAACAAGGATGGGAACGTGATGCATTATCTCAAATATTTTTGTCCTTCTTGTTTGTCAAAATAATAATAATTTTCTGCATACAACAGTTCGACGGAAATTTTGTCCCAAATATGTATGTAATTCAACCCCAAAACCGATCAGTATGTGCGCTTGAATGGCGGGACTGCCTTGCATTCATTTTCATCAAGAGTCTTGTCAATGACACCGCGGTACTTGATCGTGACATCTGGCGATTTGACATCGCCCTGCCATGTAAGGGTGTGCTTCATCCAGTTCTCGTCGTCACGCTACATGCCCGCTTGAGATAAATTTGGTGCAAGGTGCAATGTAATCACGAACCTCAGGGTAATCCTCGCGTGCGTGAGCTCCTCGGGACTCCTTGCGAGCCGCTGCAGCAGTGATAGTTTGAACCGCACACTGAAGGAGATTGCGTAACTCGAGAGTCTCAACAAGATCACTAAGATAAAAGCATGAGCCAGGGATTAGCATCAAGTAACCATCGGCCGTACGAGTTCCAGATCATGCTTCTGTCCTTGATGCCAACATTCTCGAATGATTTGTAAATCTGGCGAATCTTCTCAACACCTTCGTCAAGACTCTCTTGCGTGCTAGGAGGGTCGTCAGTTTTATTTCTGGTCGCACGAAATCAGTGAAACACACCGGAAGACGGCAGCATCTGACTGCATTGCCTTTTGCATTTCCAGCCTAATATCGGCAGTAGGCTTGGGGCCGTTCGCATTTCTGATCTTGTCCAAGAACTCTATGCTCTGGAGGCCAGCTTCCTCAGGAATAGCCTTGTGAGATTTTCCGGGAGTCAAAGTCTCCTTGATGTGATGAGCACACGCGCGACCGAAGACAACGAGATCCAGCAGAGAGTTTGCACCAAGACGGTTGGCACCGTGAACGGACACGCAAGCAGCCTCACCGGCAGCATATAGACCAGGGACAACCTTGTCTTTGCCATTCTAATCGTGATGTATCAGCAAAATGCCGACGAGTGCAAGTAGTGCAAGCTCACTTCATCAACGGTCAACACCTCGCCAGTGTACTTAGTGGGAACACCACCCACTATTGATGACGTCAGTTGTAATCGAAATAGCGCGAGTGGAGACACTAACTGTTGTAGTGGACAGTAGGTAGCACTGGGATAGGCTCCTTTGTGACATCGACTCCAGTGAAGATAGCAGCAGTCTCGGAGATACCAGGCAACCTCTCGTGGAGAACTTCAGGGGGCAAATGGCTGAGCTGCAGGTAAATGTGGTCCTTCTCAGGTCCAACACCACGGCCTTCACGGATCTCAATCGTCATCGAACGAGATACGACATCACGGGAAGCAAGGTCCTTGGCAGTAGGTGCATAACGCTCCATGAAACGCTCACCCTCAGAGTTCAGGAGGTAGCCTCCCTCACCACGAGAACCTGACACAAAATGAGCAACGAGGCAAATATCGTGTACAAAAAAAATCACCCTCAGTAATGAGACAGCCGGCGCCATATATACCAGTTGGGTGGAACTGGACAAACTCCAGATCTTGCAAAGGAAGACCAGCACGAGCAACCATTGCATTACCGTCACCAGAGCAAGTGTGCGCACTCGTGCAGCTGAAATATGCACGACCGTAACCTCCAGTTGCGAGGACCGTTTTGTGAGCCCTGAAGCGGTGGAGCGTACCGTCTTCCATGTTGAGCGCAATGACACCAACACACTCGCCATCCTGCATGATCAAGTCCAGGGCGAAGTATTCGATGAAAAAATTCGTGTTGTGTCGGAGCGACTGGCCGTAAAGGGTGTGGAGGAGAGCGTGTCCAGTACGGTCAGCAGCCGCAGCGCAACGGTATGCTTGACCGCCTTTGCCATACTTCAGAGACTGGCCACCAAAGGCACGTTGGTAGATCTTCCCTTCCTTGGTACGGGAGAACGGAACACCGTAGTGTTCAAGCTAGGAACGGAGATAAGACAAAAAGCAAGTATGTACGAGTTAACCCTACCTCAATAACTGATCTTGGAGCCTCGCGGCACATATAATGAATAGCGTCTTGGTCACCAAGCCAGTCAGAGCCTTTAACCTGTTGGACTTCAGTAACCCACGAGTATAACAGGTCAAGTGGGACGAACCGTGTCGTACATGTGCCATCGCCAGTCATCTTCCGTCATGTTCTAAAGGTCGTTGATAAGTGAAAAGAGAATAAACACCTCAAGGTATACTTACACCGAGAGCAGCATTGATACCACCCTTGTAAATACCATATGAGCGTCAAATCCTGCCTGAATATCACACAACATACCTGCGCCGCGACAGTGTGACTCCGAGTCGGGAATAACTTGGTAATGCATGCCGTGTTGAAGCCAGCCTCTGCGAGACCGAAGGCAGCGCGAAGGCCTGCACCACCAGCGCCGCTAAAATGACGCATACTCAGCTCTGAAATAACTTGCTATTGATCCGGGATGCTACTCACACGACGATAGCATCGTACTCGTGCTCGATGAGGGGATATTTGCCTGAAGACCAAGACTACGAAAAACGTTAGGATACCAGAAGAAAAAGGCATGGGAGATATACCTGAACCTCCTCCGCCTTGACTGGATTAGTCGCAACGACTCTCCTGACTGGCAGCGAAGTAGAAAAAGCGCGCTGAGGACGATGCAGAGCCCTAGGGAGCACAGCTCGGGACACCGACTTCCTGAACATTGGTGGTTGTCGTCGTCAACGGCGAGAATGAAAAGTAAAGACGCGACTCCGGAGGTCTACGAGAAAACTAAGTTGTCGACCGGAGGCCTTCCTTGCAAAGGGAAATCACGCGCTGTTCGGTTAAGATATGGGCTTCCCACCATTGGCTCGCCAAAACAATGCCCGTCCAACCTCCGCAATGCATGATATGCCCGTCTACCTAGTCTAAGTCCATTACATATTTCCCTAAAATCCTATATACACATACAGATATCCAATAGCACGATCTTCAAAAGATTTAACTAGTAAAACTCTACTTGAGAACTCCCAGTGGATCATGCTGCGCTTCGCTTCGGACCTTCGGACTTTGATCGGTCGCAATTCTCTCAGAGACTGCCACTGGCGGGATCCCGCCTGTCTCGGGTGTGCGTTGGAAGGGATTGCTGGATGATAAGCGAAGGGGGGTCCGTTGTGCCACAGCCAGCTTGTTGTGGAATGCACTGTTCGAAGAGTACGAGCGATTATGAGTAGAAATCGGCCTTGAGGGTATCGAAGAAGATTGCAAGGGAGTGGATGTCTGCGGCCGAAGAGACCGACTCATAGATGTGTTTGGAGAGAACGGTCGAACTGGTGGTGGGTGCTCGTTAGTTGGTGTAGCACTGGGGGAAGAAGAAGGAGGGGTCGTCGTTGAACTTGGTCTTGGTTGAGAGGCAGACGGCTCCTTAGACTCCTGTAATTGCTTATTCTGTCCTTCCAAGCGCCTATCGTATTCCTCCGCCCCCCATAGACGGCGCTCGTCGATCCCCTTAACCTCCCCTCCTAGAATATCGCGCACATAAGTTAGTGATTCGAGAGCTTCCTTTCGCTGCACCAGAGCCCTCTCAGCATCCTCATCTTTGGCTTCCGAGTCCTTGGGCTGCAGAACGCTCAATATCCACGCGATTGATTCGCTCAGTCTTTTATTCTGCTCTCTCAGCTCTAATGCAGCACGTTCTGTTCCCATGCGGCTTTCGTGCTCCAAAACAGCTCTGTCATCTGCCATATGTTCGTCGAGCAAGGGGTAGGCTGCATATGGCGTCGATGTCATCGACGGCGTTCGAACCAGAGATGCAGCCAGTTCAGGGAGGTTGCGCTACGATACTTCAGAAATCAGGGGAGGGAAACAGCCGACATTGGTAAGTTGGCTTACCCGTAGCTCAGAAACCGCATTCATCACAGTTTTGTTAATCCCCAGACTCTCTCCACGATCCAAGAGACCCCGAGCAATCAGTTCAGGTAGCCCCATCTGGAGGGAGGAAGATTGACGCATATGCTCTCCTTGGCCAGTAGAGGTTCCTTGGAAATCAGATGAGGAGTTATTATGACCTCTTCCTGGAGGGCGGGCCCTCCGCCTCATTTCGACGGGTGGATCCGGCACTTCAAGGGGGATATTCAGGAGGTTGCGGTTTTCGGTCGTCACGAACGCGCCTGCGGAGGGTGTACAAGTCATTTGCAGTGACAATGCTTGGCGCAATAGCAGGACTGCATGATGCGGGGTTCCATCCTCCACCTGAGAGCACGGAGGATATCGCAATAAGTACGTTAGTTGCATACTATAGTCCGAGGGGATCACTATAGACCATGAATATACGAACACAAGTTGGAAGCGTATTGAGACACACGTTTGGTTCTTATTCGTATGAGCATAGCCACGCATACCCACTGAGCGAGTTCAGCAATTGGGATTGGGCTCGTGAATAGCCCGTCCCATAAAATCATAGCATCATTGATTGAAAATTCACGCGTGAACAACAGGCGAAGCCACCGTCTGACAAGATGATCAAGCAAGTCAGTCTGAGACAGTTCAGAACACACAAAACTACACACAAGCCATAAAACTGCGGCTCAATGCCCGCGCTCTGCATCGCACCGTGGAGAACAGGATCGACAGATTTCAGAAGACTATTCTGCATGTTGTTACAAGCCACGGTAATCGGCAATACATATGGCTTAAGGTTCACTTGACCACGGGCTGAGGACGTTTCTGAAGACGGCGGTTCGCGCCACTCGTACCACTTGGAGACCTCGTTCATGATGGCGCAGAAAAGCGTCCACGAATCAGCTGCAATCCATTCGCGCGAGCAAATCTCCCGAAAAACGGGTTCATCCGACGACGAGGACGACGATGTAGCATCATCAGCAGTAGAGTCATAATCTGTAGCCAAAGATGTTTATTCTTCAGCGTTGAAAGCAGATATATGAGCGGATCAAGCAGACAGGTCGTAGACTGTGGACACGTAGAAAACCTGACAGCAGTTGGATCACATACCTACAGCATAGTAGACAGGTGCGAGGAGCTCGTGCATGCCTTGCCGGTATTCGATAGCGGGATGCATGGCAGCGTATAGGAACAGGATATTGGTGAGTTCTTGCTGTACGTCCTCGTCACGAAAGTATCCTATGTCGGGGAAGCTGCAAGAAGAACAATCTACCATAAACTGCAAAGGTTTGGACAGCAACTCACGTCCGCTCGACGTCTTGCTGTATTGTTTTCCTGAGATCCACCGCTGCAAACCAATCCCTCCAAGGGTTCTACATGCGCATAACATTAACACGGTGTGCGAGTGCATGCGATGGCGCATCGTACCTCGTCATGCAAACTGAGAGGATTGTTGGTCTCCAAGTTCGTTGGCGATTTGGTGTTCCTCCTTGGAATCGCGACGCCTGGTACAACGAAGGTCTCGTCGTATGATCCATCTGGTGCACGCATCTTCTCTAGCAGCAGCTCGGAGTACTGCTTTCGATGGGAGCGTAATGCTTCGAGCGGGGGCACCGGCATTTCGTGAGGCGGAGGTTCCAGTGGCACGTTCTTCAAGAGGAGCAGCTAGAGGGAGTTGATGTGAGCGTGAGGTGTGGTCCGATTAGTGGGTTGGTCTTGCCTTCCATGCAAGACTTCTGCCTGGTACACCGATACCACCATCTGAAAACTGGAGGAGGCGGCCAGCTCCGATTGCATCTCTTAGCTTAGAGAGGCTCGACCCGCTATGAAATAGGTAGTCGTAGACATTCCTAACGACAGGTCATGCACCGAGCTTCTTCATGCAATATGTATCGCGCACCTCGTCAAGTGTTGAGGGGGTCTTGTTCTCAAGCGTGGTTGTGCCATGGCGAACGCTCAGTGATCCGAACTGGCTCCAGGCTGGTAGCTTAGCGTAAATTACAAGCGGAAAGTGATGGCATAGCTCAATGATACACACAACGTTAACTTACTGCTTTTGCTTCCCATTCCTTATCGAACGTCTATATGATTGCAATCAATGATCAATCGATCACCTCGTGTTCGTTTACACAGATATGCAAGAGAGATTCATTCTAGGAAAATGCGATAATGTAGCGTACAACTGGACATTACTTTGATCATGACAATCGTACTGTGCGATGCTATGTAATATGAAAAAATGTGCAACGGGACAACGACAAGGACAAGGCGAGTAGTTTAGTCAACCTCCTCCACGGAAGGACCATCCCCACTAGGGAATTCACCCGGTGCACCACCGGGGAAACCGCCAGGTGCGCCGCCAGGGAAGCCACCAGGTGCACCACCTGCACCGCTGTAAAGCTTCTGCATGATGGGGTTGGCGATACCCTCCAACTCCTTTTGCCTCGACTCGTACTCGTCCTTCGACGCTTCCTGCGATGCGTCCAGCCACGAGATGGCTTCGTTGATGGCGCTCTCAAGCTTCGCCTTGTCGGCAGCATCGAACTTGTCAGCGAGCTTCTCCTCGTTGATGGAGTTACGGAGGTTGTAAACATATGTCTCAAAGCCGTTCTTGGCCTGCACACGGGCGACAGCGGCCTCATCCTCGGCTATATATAAAAATGACGCGTCAGATTATGTCGAACGTATCATAGAACAGTAGAAACCCACCCTTGTATTTCTCAGCTTCGTTGACCATGCGCTCGATCTCCTCTTTCGACAAGCGACCTTTGTCGTTAGTGATCGTGATGCGATTCGACTTTCCGGTGGTCTTGTCAGACGCAGACACGTTCAAGATACCGTTGGCGTCAATGTCGAAGGTGACCTCAATCTGAGGAACACCACGGGGAGCAGGAGGAATGCCAGAGAGGTCGAACTTGCCGAGCAAGTTATTGTCCCTCGTGTACCCACGCTCACCCTCATACACCTGGATCAAGACACCAGGCTGGTTGTCTTGGTATGTCGAAAAGGTCTCAGATTTCTTGGTGGGAACGGTGGTGTTGCGCTTAATTAGGGGGGTCATGACACCACCAGCTGTCTCGATACCGAGCGACAGAGGAGCGACGTCGAGAAGGAGAAGGTCCTGAGTCTTCTCGGAAGTGTCACCGGAAAGGATAGCGGCTTGGACGGCGGCACCGTAAGCAACGGCCTCGTCGGGGTTGATGCTCTTGTTGGGCTCCTTGCCGTTGAAGAAGTCGGACACGAGTTTCACGATACGGGGGATACGAGTGGAACCGCCAACAAGGACGATTTCGTGGACGTTGCCTTTGTCGATCTTGGAGTCCCGGAGAACTTTCTCGACGGGCTCGAGAGTGTTGCGGAACAAGTCACCGCACAGCTCCTCGAAACGGGCACGGGTGAGGACGGACATGAAATCGATACCCTCGTAAAGGGAGTCGATCTCAATGGTAGTCTGAGTAGCCGAGGAGAGGGTACGCTTGGCACGCTCGCAAGCAGTTCGTAGACGACGGAGCGCACGGGGGTTAGTGGAAAGGTCTATAACGATCGTTATAAGTACCAATACGTTTACCAATAACCGAAAAACGTACCTTTCTTGTTCTTGCGCTTGAAGTCCTGAACGAAGTGGTTCACGAGGCGGTTGTCGAAATCCTCGCCACCCAAATGGGTGTCACCGGCGGTAGCCTTGACCTCGAAGATACCCTCCTCAATAGTCAAGAGGGATACATCGAAGGTTCCTCCACCGAGATCGAAAATGAGGACATTGCGCTCGCCGTTAACCTTCTTGTCAAGACCATATGCGATGGCGGCAGCGGTAGGCTCATTGATGATACGGAGGATGTTCATGCCGGTGATGGTCCCTGCGTCCTTGGTAGCTTGCCGCTGGGAGTCGTTGAAGTACGCAGGAACGGTAACGACGGCGTCGTTGATAGCGTAGCCCAAATACGACTCGGCAGTCTCCTTCATCTTCAAAAGGACCATGGAGGAAATCTCTTCAGGAGAAAACTCCTTGCTCTCTCCCCGGTATTCGACTTCAATGTATGGCTTCCCGCCCTTGTTAATAACCTTGAAGGGGAAGTGCTTGACGTCCGATTGGACTTCAGCGTCGTTGAATTTACGACCGATGAGACGCTTAGCGTCGAAAACGCTGGAAATATTGATGGTCAGGGGAAAATAAAAACAACATCTGGATTAGGACTCACGTGTTGTGTGGGTTCATAGCGACCTGGTTTTTTGCGGCATCACCGATCAACCGCTCGGTGTCGGAGAATGCGACATAAGAAGGGGTGGTGCGGTTACCCTGGTCATTAGCAATGATCTCAACACGATCGTTCTGCCAGACACCGACACAGCTAGATGGATTTAGTTGAGTAGGACGATCGAAATACGGATGATGAGAACTGACGAGTATGTCGTGCCCAAGTCGATACCGATGGCTTTTGCAGGAGACATTTTAAGGGGACGAGTCTTAGGAGAAATGAGGATGGGTTTGATTTGAAGGATATCTGGGCTCTTTGAAGCTCACCTAAGTAATGGGGAAAGAGATGACAGTGAAGAAAGATTAACTGGAGGTTTTGACATCTTTTATACGAATCATATTCTTCGTCATTCCAGGACGTTCCTTCACCCTTCTAGACGGTTCCTTGACGTAGTATGATTACTAACCAAAAACATACCTCTTTAGGAAATCTTCCTTGTGTTGCTCGACGCTTCCCGTTAACCCTAGCCAGAGACAAAACTGCTACTTATGTTTGTTGGTCACCATAATGTCCGAATATATGTCTAGAAGGATATGTATGCGTACGGTACGGGTAAAAAGAAATCTTATCACAGAAAAAGCATAACGCATGCCGTACACGCTCCAGGCTGGCAGGTAAAATAGTTGATTTGTCGATGAAATTTAACGAGGCAGCGCAAAGTATTGAAAATGTCAGTCATCACGGTCAAACTCGGGTAGTAACTTGTCAATTCGCAGTCATCATCATACGAGGAACAACGAGGACGATACGTGTTGGCGATTATGCCCCATTTGCATGATGACCCCCGGTCCCAAGATTATCATCCAAGCTCCGATGGGCTTGCAGATCCCGAATGACAGATGGATCAACTGCACACGAGATATGAGTCACAATTTCACATGGAAAAAAAGCACGCACCAGGAAGGACGCTTTTTCTTCGTACATGAGGACTCTGAGAAACAGGCGAATGTTCACCGCCAACTTGGGGGAACTCGCGCTGAAATCATCCAGGTAAACAGGGGCACTCGATCACTGTGACATACACCACTCACATCCAACCCTGGGTCAGCCATCGGAACTCGCTCGATACCGGACTCGTCAAGATCACCCGGGATATCGCCATCAAGCGACACCGCGTGTAGCTCCATCGATAAGTCCAGGATATCAGAATCATCGCCGGGTGATGGAGGCGGTGGGGGGAGACGTTCAACCTCTTTAAATCCTGGAGGTAACTTCCCGCCAGCATTTTGTATTGCCTTCTCACGAACTATCTGCCACTGCTCATATCGATCAACAGCATGTTGTTGCTCCCTGATACCATGTTGGGTTCATATCAACTTAACTTGAAATGCCAGTTTAAACTTACTCAATCTTCCGTTGCTTGTAGTGTTGCAATGTCTCGTCAAACAGCTCTGGGTTGATCTCCATAAACAACTTCAGTGCATTATACACCATCCCGTGGATAGTTCTGACGAGATGTGAATCGCAGTTTAGTGTCAGACTCGGCAGACGCACCGGTTCCAGTGGCTCTTGGAATTCGTATACAACGCAGGAAAGACGATTGGTAAGAGAGTAGGAAGGTTATCGCTCATGAGATTAACAACGTATTCGTTGTTCCAGTATAGCAGAGCTCGCTCAGCAACCTGGAAGTGCTGACTGTTGATGCATCGTGCGAGTTGCTGGAACAGCGGTATCTGTATCTTCTGGAACTCCAACGGATCGGTAACATCAAGCACTTCTTCGACTTCGTTCAGGAACATGACCTCCTTTGGCGAGTTGACTTTGGGCCAGAATTTCAAGAGTCCGAGCATCACCTCATCCACCAAGGATGGATCTTTTTCCAAAAACTGTACGACACAGTACGCAAGCTGTGGATGATAGAGCGAAAGACTCTTGACTTTATGCAGCGGAAGGAGCACACGCGTTAAGAATGTCTTGTGCTCATCCTTGAGGGGTAGGGCAAAGCCATTGATGATGGAGCCCAAGATCTCCAGCAATTCCGCGATTCCATTATGCCTCTCGCTTTCGTAAACGAAATGATAGAAGACGTTGTTTATGGACCGGCGGATGAAGGCCCGAAGGTTGAGGAATTTACCGTAAATGCGGTGTAGGGTAGTCTTGAGAAAGTCGCGTTCCCGGGGGTCTTCCGAGTCAAAGAGCTCGAGGAGATTTAGGACGAAGGGTTGATCAATGTATCGTTTGGCAAGATTGGTGTTGAAATCTGGGCTCTCGACAAACCGGAGGAAAAATTCGTACACAATCTGGAGATGAGGCCAGGCGAGCTCCAAGACTGGCTCGTCTTCCTCAGGGTCAAATGCATCACCAGTGGGGTTGACAGGTGGGGGTATCGAACGGAAGAGGTTGACAGCAAACTGGCCTTAAATGTGAGTGGAAGACTGCTAGGTAAATGGCGATGAACACGTACCATGTTGACAACCTCGGGGTATATGTTTTCAGTAATGACGTTCCTCTGAGTTGTAATATACTCGAGCATTTCGTGCAAGGTTTGTGCCTTGATCTGTTTACCTTTGAGCTCGGCGCTCGCGTCGTTGAAGTCGAATAATACGCGGCACTGATTGAGTTTCTTGATAAATAACTGAGAACGCTCAGTTGGGGGAGTTTCTGAATAAAATGGTCAATATGTGACGCGACACGGGTGAGTACGCAATGAGTGATTACCGGTGAATGGAGGCAGCTTCTCGATTTCGACCTTTTCTGTGACGACGAAGCGGCTGCTCCGCTGCTTGCGTGGAGGTTTGCCAACGATGGGGATGGTATCGCGTGGACCGGAGCGTAGGCGGTTCAAAGTATTTGCGCGTGGAGGGGTAGAATTACCATCTAAACCAATGGTAGTCCGCTCTGGAGAACTATATGGGGCTGAGCGGGGCGCTATCTCGGATTGGGGGTCTGAGCTGACGACCACAATGGGTGGAATGGGTGAGGAGTTGGCTGGGGAAGAATACCTGCGATCGGGGGTAGAGATAACATTTGCAGAAGAAGTAGAACGAGCCGAGGATGATGCTCCTTGAGAATTGAGAGAGTGATTGCTGGAGTTGTTGACTGATGCACCTGGAAGGCCACCGGAAGCAGGCTGAGGGAGGGGCTTTCCGGTGTTTGGTGGCGGGGGTGGAGGAGCCGCTGGGGATGAAGATTTTTGATCCTTGGACTTGGATGAGGATGAATCTTGGGAGCTTTTCCTATTGAGCTGTGGAGGAAAAGAAAAGGTTAGATAGAGGCTGAAGTGACTGGGTTAGAGTATGAACTGACGAATGATTTCTTGAGTCCCTTCATTATAAGTTGTAGCAGAAGGGGAAGTCTGCGACCTGAATAGACTTTATCGTTGTCCGGCTGAGACTTTGTTGTGTGGATCGATGAAAGTCAATGATGGCGTGACTCAACATCACATCCCGTCACAGGTCACAAGTGCACTGGACATCATACCCCCTTCCGATTCAGAGTCCACTTGCCAACGAGTATATCCTGGACATCAACTCCGCAGTATTTCGAGGCTGTATACGTATTCTTGAGAAAACTAATTGTCAACGTTCTGAAACGATTCCTTTTCCGGAAAGAGTTATTCAGTGTCACGAGGGCTGGTAGGTAACGACCTGGTCTCCTTGCTGCTTTCCTGTCCCGTTCCACCACCACCTCTCCTTCAATATGGCTGGTACGTGTCTTTGCGTTGTACCTTTCCATTCCTCTCGTTGATCTCCAGGCTCCCAGCTATTTACGCCGTATATACCTCCCCTACACACCCACCAATACCCAACCATCTACCTACTCTCGTCGTCACCCCTCATGGCAAGCCAAACTCTCTAATCACATGTACCCTCCTGATCATCTTTCCACAGGTCAACCATCTAATATCTTATATTCTTACCTCCATACCAACTTCGTATGTATTACCTTTACATCATTTCTCATGTTTAATTTCCCTTCAGAACTCAGAGAATTATCTCTTGACCCCGTCCCCCCAAGGTGACCTCTGTGTCGCGAAGCTATTTCCCCCACGTCAAAATGGTGGTGGAAAATCCAGTACATCCGACCCTGGCCATTCATCCTCATCCCCTGCCCGTGTCGTTCGCTGTGAAGCCTCCCGTAATCTCAAGTGGTCAATTGCAAATACAGGTGTGATATCACCCATCTACAAACTCTCCCTTCCCTCTCCAGATTCTCCCGATCTCCCACTTTTCCAAATCTCCAAACCGAACCCTATGGCAGCTTTCTGGAGCATGTTCTACTTTGCCTATGCTGGTCATAATATACCCCCAAAGCGCATTGAATTTGGAAAGATACAGAAGAATCCCCCAGGCCCGAATGGTGGCGGTACTAGAATTAGCATCACTGGGAAAACACCCGAGGAAAAGGCGGTGTGGCAGACCTTGGGAGAGGGAAACGAGGATTGTGTCGAATGGGTCGTTCTCTGCGCTGCACTGAACCTTCTTGAGTACGTCATACATCTTTATCGCGTTCTCATCTCACGCTTACTTCGTACAGCGATGAAATCGTCAAGGCGGCCGAGAAGAACCCCCCTCCACCTTCCGCACCAGGTCCCATCCCCAATGGCACGCCCGGTCCCATGTCGAACGGTGCACCTGGTCCTGGTGGACGACCGCCCCCCGTTGCACTCCACGACCCCGGGTCAGCTTCCGCACCTCCCTCGGGTCAACCACGCCCTGGCCCATCACAACAGCACCCACCCCGCGGTCCTCCCCCTCCGCACGCCCAAGGGGGGCCGGGACCCGGGCCAGGCGCGCGGCCGCCACAGGGCTACCCGCCTCAAAGAGGATTCGCACCTGGGCAAGGACCACCTCCAGGGTCCGTACCCCCTGGTCCTGGTCAAGGCGGTTATCCTCAAGGGTACGGTCCCGGACGTCCTCCACTCCAGCAGCAGCAGCAGCAGCAGCAGCAGCAGCACCGCATGCCAGGTGCTCCTGGTGGCCCTCCACCTGGAATGATCCCTGGCCGTGGTGCCCCTCCACAACAGCCATATCCCCAACAGATACCCCCTGGTCAACAACAGCAGGCAATGCCAAGACGTTTCTGAGACTTGTATATCTCCATGGTTTATATTACTACGAGATAGTCTCTACTTTACCACTTCATTGCTTTACCTTTCATGTCTCTGGTACCCGGTGGCCCTTCATGGACATCATGGGCTGACTGACTCTGGACTATCGTTTCATTATTTAGTGTTCTAATCGGCGTAGCTTAGGCTTGTTGATATTTATTCTTCTTCGAACCGGTGTACGGTAATGAACCATGGTATTGGATTTCCAGATTTTGCGGGATATACATGTGGTCAGTAGGTAAGTATCAATCAAAATCGTGTCAGTATGCCCTTATCGCCTGCGTAAAACCAGGGGGTACTAGTTATTCCATCTAGTTCTTGATGAGCTTCTCAAGGGCGTCCATGGAATATGCTAGTATTGATCAGTTCCCTGTCACTTGCGCTATTTTCATCAGATACGTACATTTAGGTCGCTCGAGAGGTAGTCCCAGCGCTATATTCGCCATGCCATCAGAACCCCGCAGTCGTTAGAAATCAAATACTGACCTCGTGCCCAGACCAGTTGGGTCAGAGCTCCCAAAGCTAGAAGGCACATGAGTATTATGAACAATTTAGTGTGCGGTAGCTTACCTCGGGAAACACCAAAGATAACCGTGTAGTACTTGAACTCAGTAAGACCGTAATGGTATAACACGCAGCCTTTAATCGCAAATTCTCAGTAGAACCCATGACTAACACCAAGTAGGGGCACTTACCAGAAGTTGCATCAACGTTAGGGTAAGGGTTCTTCGTCTTCAGGTAATGATAACGTCAGGAGGATTACTTCACTGGCATCCAATAACACTGACCTTTCCATGCTCCTTGAGAACATCAGGAGCTATCTCGGCAGTCTATGGGAGGAATTAAGTGCTAATTTAAGACTTGGTACAGAATTCCAACCTGTTGCACGAGCTGAATTATGGGGCTTGCTTGCAAGTCTGGGCGTGTCTTGCAGAACTCCTGAAGAGCAATGAACCGAGGATCAGGGTTGCGCAGAACCCCATGACCATATCTGTGAGCCACTATGTCAGAATATGCCCATCGGACTGTTCACACAAAAGTATTACCCAGGAACGACTTGGCCACTCTTCAATGTCTTCCAGAGGTACTCCTTGATGTTTTCATGTGTTATGTTGTCACCGATCTCTTTCTGCATGGCCATCTGCCATCTCAGTACTTCCTGGTTCGCTAGACTGAAAAGGGGCTGGGTTATGTAAACTGCATGTGCAACGACTGGAAGCGTACCCATGAAGAGGTCCAGCAAGTGCAAATAGAGCCGCGGAGTAGGAAATATACGGGTCAGACAGTGTTGATCCGACGAGGTCTGGTCACTGTCGTCAAAAGCCGGATATATAAGGACTGACGTAGAGTACTCACGAGCGGTATGAGCCGAGGCATTACCACCTTCATGGTCACCATGCAGGGCGATGTACAAACGAAGATACTCCGTCAAGTCCTTGTTCTGACCGAAACCGAGCATGCGGGAGTAGTTACCTGTACGCAAAACTAAGCATGCTTTTGCAAATACCAATCGGAATACTGACCAACGAGATCCAAATTCTTGTCAATGGGTTGAATTGACTGCTTAGGGTGGTATACGTTGCGGTAAATGCGAGCCGCGAGGGCAGGGAGTTTCGCGACGAGGTTCAAGCAGTCTTCAAGAGCGTACGTCCAATACTCGGACTTCTTGATTCCACGCTCGTAGGCTAATTGGAACACAGAATCGTGATTCAAAGCTGCGACACCCATGCCTAATTGAGTCATGGGGTGGAGTGTCTGCGGTAGGCTGGACACCAAAATTGAATAACCAATCAACAGAGAATATAGCAGGGACATACGAGTCGATGAGCTGCTCCACAAAAGTTGGGAGCTCTCCCTTCTCTGCAAGTTCCGCCGACAGTTGATGACTTTGCTCCGGGGATGGAACTTGACCGGTCAAAAGAAGCCAGAGCATGCTCTCGGCTGTCATTTCCTTGCCACCAGGTGCCGGAGGAAGCACCTTTTGACAGTCCGGGATAGACAATCCATGGAAACGAATGCCCTGAATCATGCATCAGTGTTGAGCCCGTGCGTCGGGAATTTGTTCACAGACCTCGATCGGATCCAGGACCGAGGCTTCCCAGAGCATAGCCTTGAGACCGCGCATACCGCCCAATATGTTCTCTACCTATTTTGACGCGTTATGGGGAATACAGACATGACACATTGTTCAAGACTGACCTTAACTTCCCCAACTACATCTTGACTGTGCTCGGCTTTCTGTTTGGGATATATATTAAACTTGGTCTATTGTATTTAGATGGATGAATGCTTACTAGTCTCTTGAGTTGCTCCTGCTTTGGCGGGATGACTTCCTGAAGTGTTTCTTTGAGAGACTTGTCTCAGAAATGTGATCAGACCACGACAATGACTTAGGAAGGTGCGGTGTGGTCACCTTAGTAGAAGCAAGACGCCTGAAGCTGCCGGAGGGGATATTTCTTACAGAAGACTTCGCCAGAATAGAGGCACGACAGAACATGGTGAAAGTGGAGTTAAGGAAGATATTGGCTGGCAGTCTACACGGTGTCGGAAATTCGGAAGTAAGTATATTCGGGATTTACTTATGCAACCGGTTG
Source organism: Rhizopogon vinicolor AM-OR11-026 (assembly GCA_001658105.1). Lineage (NCBI taxonomy): Eukaryota > Fungi > Basidiomycota > Agaricomycetes > Boletales > Rhizopogonaceae > Rhizopogon > Rhizopogon vinicolor. The sequence goes on along the minus strand of KV448376.1, from coordinate 14,334 downwards.
AATACCGGGCCGGGCGGTGCCAGCAACGGGATTCAGCACAAATATGGACAAAGCTCCGCGTGGCGGCATGAGCAGCTTGAGGCTTGCAATTGCGACACGTTCTCTCCATGGCTTCGGTCCTAGTCCCAGTTTTATACGTCGGCATAGTCGTCTCAAGTCTTCTTCTCTTCAGTCATTTCTACAGAAAACGCAATGCAGGCAAGTCTACCAGCACTTCCTCCGCGTTCGCACTTACTGACGTGTCATAGGCAAGATATACGAACCCTACTTTCCTTCCCATCCAGAGCGCGACATCTACGTTTCTTTATTACAGAACGACCCTCCAGCCCATGAATCCCTTCTCAAAGCCGCTCTTGTTCGCCGTGCAATGACAGACGTCTCCCGCGTACTCAAGATGCGTGAAGACAAAGCCGCTCTGCAAAACTTACTGCAAAAGGGATCTATCGGCGACGATCTTTGGAACAGTCTCCTACAGTCAGAAAAAGAGCTCGAAGCGGAGATCATGGAGGTCGTCGCAGAAGCTAACACCTTCGTCGAGGGATGGGGGGGCCTGATATTCCAGACCGCTGGCGAGATGATCGCCAACGAGAAGATCCGCACCGTCTACGAGGACACTGCAGCATCAAGACTTGCAAAGGGTGCGTGCACGCGTCATTTCTGAATATTTCTCCAATATTATCTCTTCAGAACAAAAGTACGGCAAAGTAGGAACCAAGATTGACCTCCCTGCTCCTCAGCCGGTCTTCATGCCCGCACCACCACCCGGTCACCCTGCTCATCCTGCCGCGCTCGCCGCAGCCGCAGCTGGAAGCGCCACAACTTCTACTCCTAGCACTCCTGCTAAGCCTTCGAATGGTCTTCTACCACCCCAGAACACCAAGGCAGAGAGCGTTGCATCAAGTGATGGCGAGGGCCTTGATACCCCCTCTCCTTCGAAATCCGTAAGTACCACTGACATCGCCGTCTCAAAACACTTACGCCACTCCATACACAGTCTAAGAAGAAGGGCAAGAAGCGGAAGTAAACTATATACTCATACACTATATCCACTTCTCGGAACGCGCATTCGTTTTGTCGAAACTGAGTAAAATTGAGACAAAAAGTACAGTGTGTTTAAGATAAAACCGATACACAGAACCAATCCGAGTCCAGACCTACACATCACTTTACATCATCCTCTGATGACGATGGCCTTCTCTCCTGCCATTCTTGCCCTACCAGACCTGTCAATGTGCTCCAGTCCAAGGACGTCTTCGGGCGCAAACTTATGATCATAGATCGTGTCCTCTGTATCCGCTGTCAAACAACACGTGTATGCACGACGAATGTTAAACGCTCACCATCTTCAATGTATGACGGCTGCTTGAAGGTGGCCACTTGGATGAGGGCAAACTTATATTTTGCAAAGTCTTTGTCAGAAACTCCTATTCGTGTCTGCAGACGCTTCTTCGTGTCCGCGAACTTCTCACCCTTGAAATCATTCAAAAGTCGTCAAAATAAAAAGCCATGGTCAAATGAAAAATAACTCACAGGCCGGACGACGAATCGGAAGGGTACTCCGTGGGTTCGAGCAACTTCCCTGTTGAAGTGGAAGACACTGATGACCTTGGTGGTTTCGTCCGCCTCAAGTTCATCTCGGGGAATTTCCTGTTTGACAAAATTAAAGTTGTCGAGTTTAGGAATAAAGCAGCGCTGACATACCTCTGCATACAGCTCCACAGGTTCAGGGATATTACCAATCATTTCTGATCCTGTAAACTCTTTCTGGAACTTGCCATCTTTTGATACCTCGAAGACACGAATCTTGCCGGTCCCTCCAGTGGTCAGCGTCACTTGCTTCGCCAGGTGATCAGCAAGATCATGCACAGAGCTCGTCTTCGGCAACAGGAAGGGGTACGAAGCCTCTTCCTTATTATGGATGCCCGTCCATATAATTTTGAGGCTGCGCTTCGTCTCCAGCTCAACGATGCTCACATCCAGCTTCTCGTACAGAATCACAGTCGTCGTTGGATTGACGTAATTCGGTACCATGATTTCTTGAATGCTCTGATTCAGAGAGCGCTTGAGAACAGACTTTGCAGATCCGTTCGTAGCGTGAGTTGTCGTGAATCGAAGCTTGATCGGATCATGCCTTAAGAACTCGCCAGCCTTCTGTGACATCTGAGCAAGTCGTCAGCGAACCTATAGGCAAAATGTGTGGCAAAGACCACTGACCATGTCATAATTCTGCTTCTTGCTCAGAATTAGACTAAACTCAGGGTGATCATGGTCTGGTTCCTCAAACTTCGGTCGGAAGATGATCATGACGCGGTTCTGGAGGAAGTCGTAAAACTGTATCGGGTTCGAATACAGACTCTGGGCCTCGATGTCGTGGATCCTGGACAAGAATTGAGCATCGATTATTGAGCCTAAGCTTCCCATACTCACTCTTTCTCAGAGTGCTCGACCTGGAAACAGATGACATCTCCATCCTGAATCTCACTCTGAGCAAATGTGTGTTTCTGCTTCATGAGCTCAATCATGCCAGGCTTGATTTCCTGTAGGAGTGAGAGGATGAGAATAGAGCCTGGCTGGAGATTCTGCTAGCGCACCTCGAAGAGTTTCAGAGGAGTACCTGGTGCCCAACGCATTCGCTCGTTAATCAGGGAGTGCAAATCTTGGACTTTGCTGTTCCTTGAGACGTACTCCTTACCAATACCAAACAGAGTCTGTTTCGCTGTGTCGAAATGCTTGAGGAAAATCATGATAGATCCCGCTGGAGGCTCAGGCTACGATATGGGTTAACGGATGTATATGTAGCACAGAACACTGACATACCTTGCTCGGATCGGGTATTATATCCAGATATAAGCGAAGATCATTCTGCCTTGCCGCCATATTGTTGCGGATTACCTCGACAGCTACAGCGAAATAATTAGGATTGACGAGTTTGAGAGGAGAAGGGCATACTAAGTGTCGGTTCATTCTCAGGAATATGAGTATCAGGACGGACAGTCTTGTTTTGGCGGTTGACCAGAACCCAAAGACGTATTTTGTTCTCGGGAACGTTGAAGTGACTTGCTACACGTGACTTGAAGGTACTGTACGTTTCCTGCTTCAAAACACGGAAACTCGGCAGCTCCGACGGTGGCCAGTTCTTTTCATCAAACGTGGCAAGATCAAAGCCTTCGTGACGAGTAAATGTATCATCAGTGATGACCTAAATGATATGAGCAGGAGGACATGCGAACGGAGCAAAGGAAATCCCGAACCTTTGCCGTAAGGAAAAGATGTTGCTCCTCGCGTTCCCGCTTCTTCGCTTCAATCTGCAGTCTCTCGTCCTCAAGTCGGCGCTCTACGGTTAATGGTGAGCGACACGAACTATGGTCTGACCAACCAACTCACTGAGATGCGCCGGGGTGTCCTCGTCCTTCCAAGGTGAAAGAATTTCGTCGATAGCGGACTCACGGACGTAAACCAACATATACGCATTGGTGAACCTTTTCATCGCCCGTACTTGATTCCGTTGCAGTGGAGGAGCGATTCCATTCAGAGGTTCACCGCCAAAGTTCTCCTCCAATACCTCGCGATCGGTGACCGGGGTGACTTTATCATCATCAAATTTGAGCCATCTCGTCTCCCGATCGGGTTTGATAAGCGCGAAGTAATGTCCCCCATAACGATCCCCTGAGTGCACCAAAACACCGTGCAACTTGTAGTTCCAAGACTGCGAACGATCGGCGTCCTCATCGAGGAACTCCGCGAGGTCGATTTCAAATGGGAATTCATGACGATCGTTGATCTACAAGCAATTAATAATGAATACGGCGAGGCTGCTGCGCACGTACCTTTGCCATTGCGTCACGCTGGATATCATACTCGAAACGCTTCAGTTGGAGGTGGAGCACAGGAGGGAATGATTGGAAAAGTATGCCTTTCTTCGCATCTTGCAAACCAAATCCTTCAGCTTGATACTTGTTCTCACCCTCCATCATCTCAACAGCGACGTAGTCTTTGAATGACTCGTGAAGGTTTTTCATTCCCTTGACGTTAAGGGAGATGTCTGGGGAAGGGGTGGTGTTAAGTAACACTAAATCTGATAAAATGTGGGTTACCGTTGAAGTCCTCAAAAACGGACGATTCATAATCAACGTTCACGCATTTAATATAACTCTTCATCTTCCCAACAAATAGTTTGGAGATGGCACCCTCGGCTTTCGTCCCCTGGTATTCGTGAGACACTGCAAGAGATGAAATGCGAATCTTTCTTACCTTCATCTTGGTCTCCAACTTGTCTTGAAGTACACGGTTAAACTCTTGAACGTCGTGTTGCTGATCAGAGTCAAATGATTTCCACCCAAACGATTTTGTCAATTCGGTAGTTCCTGAGAGATAACCATTTGAGAACCATCACGGACTGCCATGAACGCGATACATACCAACAGGTTGATCAGACGTCTGTAGATGATAGAATACGCGTTGCAAAGCGAGTGGCACGCTTTCGGTAGGGTGTTCATCCTCAGTTGGTATTTGGTACACAGCCTTGAGTTAACGTTAGCTCAGCAACGAACGCTCGACGCCACACTCACCTTTCGGAAATAACGCGTGCAGAAAAGGGATTGAAGGAGAGAATTCATGTAACAAGTTGCACCCTGATTCTTCAAGCCAACGTAGCCAGTCTCCTTCTTTGAGTCATAGCTTCACGAAATGAATGAGGTCAAGTGAAAATCGGCAGGGTGAATAACAAGTACGCACTTGACGAAGTTGTGCCACAAAACGCCGGTAGGATCCTCCAGTACACGAACGTAGACAGTAACATCAGCAGTCTCATCCTCGATAGTTGGTCGCGAATGGCCTTCTTGAATGTTGAAAAGTTTGCGAAGTTCACTGAAGCGGGTGAAACCCCAGTCGCATTCCTCGGCGATAAACCGATGATGAGCATCTATCGAATAACGTTAGTTCTGGATGAAGTGATCTGAGATGACGCGACTTACGGCTGACGGTGAAGATAGTGGGGTCCTGGGGATTAGATATTACTAGTGCAAATTGAGCACATGCATGCCAACCCTCTGGGGACTTCTTTGGGTCAGCATAATCAAGGTAGACGGAAACGGTGTCATTAGGAGGTGCATTTGAATTTCCGAAGGGGAATAATAGTATGCGCCTGAAAAGAATAAATTGGATGAGGAAGAAGAGAAGAGCGCCTTTGGTTGACTGACCATTTGTGACCGCCGCATTCAAACTCTGGACTGGTGAGCCTCTTGTCTAATGATTTCCACCTTGATATGCGCCAAGTGTAGACCTGGAAATCTTTGACATCGTGGCCTAGGTCAGGCATATGCTTGGCGGCAAAAGCTTCGTCTATCTGATATGAGGGGGGGTAAGATGATAAAGAGGAAAGAGCTTACGATCGCGAACAGAAACGAGGTCATCAATGATATCCATGGAAGGACCGCCGTTGGCTTTTTCCTCGAGAACATCCATGGTATCACTCTTGGGTTGGAGTCATCACGAGAGTAAGTTAGTTGAGCGGGTGAGGAGGACATACCATTCAACTGTGAGACTGGGGAGTTGAAGGATGAAACGCCTGTGAGATTATTTCAATGTAATGGCGCGATGCCAGGAAGAGAAGATAACAATGGACGATGACACTGAGTGAAGTGACGATGGTCGGTGGGAATCGGTCATTGCTGTCGCTCTCGTAAGCAGACCCCACCAATATAAATATCAACCCCCTCTTTCGTTCCTCGATCAATCGTCTTTTTTTTTTTCACCAACAACGAGCATAATGTTCAGCACAGTGTGATCCTCACTCTCTTTTACGCATTCCACACGATCCTTAAATTGTCTCGACAGGGTTGACCTCTGTGTCACCACCAGCCTTTCCGCTGCTTCACTGTCGGTAATGAGTCAAAATCGTGTAAAAGCAGGTCGATGGACTTTGGACTCCTCCTAGTCTCGTTTTGAGGCTAGGCGGAAAGGAGCAATCCTCCAAAGATCCCTGACGAAGCCGAGTTCACCGTGTCGAAGATGTCTTTTCTGTGACACCATCGGTCAGTGCCTTGGCGGACATTATTCTGTATATATGTCTAGTTTGGAATGCCATTCAATGTTCTATAGACCTCTGTGTGAGTGTAGTGAGGTGATTACGACAGATGATCAGGTTTGCCCTTGACCCGCTGCACGAGGCCCTTATCATGGAAAATATAACTTGACAACGTGTTCCTCGGCGTCGTAGTCTATGCTGACAGTTACCGTATTGGAGTTTCTCTGGATGAGTGAGCAACGTTCAGTCCGGAGAGTGTTCTGATTATGGCAAGAGACACGGCATTTGTTCCCATTAACCATTGCTCTAAAGACGTAAACAAGTTCTTCACCACTTCAAGTTACCGGACGTGCAATTTTGCCTCATGTCGACGGGGCGGCACCCGTCTTTCTTATTCTTCCTTTCCTTCCATTTCAAAAGCCTTCAACTCGTTGCTCATTGTTCAGAAAACAATGAGTACTCGAAGACGAGATGATCGTCCGCATGACGATCGATACAAAGCATGGATTCCACAAGACAAACAACAAGACCGCCCAGACTATGACCGGCGCCGACATCGCTCAGCGACTGTTCCTTCCCAAACACACGACTCTAGCCAACCTCAAGATACCAGACGCTCTAGTCGTGCTTATAGGCAGGATCCTCACTATACTACTACCGCACCCCTCGCATCGCATCACCCTCCTCCTGCCCCATCATCCAGTAGAACGTTTCTTCCTCCTCGATCTTCTGCGCAGAATCCATCCGCAGCCTATCATGTCGCCACTCCTTATCAGGCCTCCGCATCCATTCAACCTCCACAACCACCTCACACCTCCAAGGGTTACTCGGCAGCGGCAGCAGCTTCTTCCAGGCGGGCGCAAACAGACAATCTTGACTCTAGATCTTACCCAAATCGACGAGGCCCAATAGCGCCCACTCCCAAATCATCGTACGAGCACGTATCCAGTGAAGACCTTGCAAGAGCCACCAGGCAGCCATATCCATCCCGTACTGTCCAACCTTCAACACAACCTATGCCTAATGCCACCACATCCTCCGCCAATTGGACTTCCTCCTCTCAAGATGCCCACGTTAAACGATCGAAAGAACGAGACAAGGAACGCGATAGATTTCGAGAAGCAGAGAAGGAGCGTGACAGGGAAAGGAACGTATCTGCGGATAGGTATCGTGAAAGATATAGATCTGACGTCCATCGGGAGAAAGACCATGGTGTTGAGAACGACAGGCACAGGGAACCAAGCCGATTCAGAAACGAGAAAAGAATGGAATCAGATTCTGAAGGTTTGGTGTACCCAGACAATGCATCCAAGGCTTCCCTTTCTGGAAAGGAAGGATATCAGCCCTCTGTTCGGGAGTCTGTCAGTGGACACAGGCGACAGCGCACAGAAGACGGACCCTTGTCCTCGACGGTAATGTGAATTTGTATTATTCAGGTGTTGTGCTGACATCGTATCATAGGCCCGACGACCTCATCCTGACCCTTCAACTTCTACGTACATGCAGTCCACGGGTCCCCAGCCATCTGCAGCGACGGGGAGCAATACACCAGGCGTAGGGAGTAATCCACCGCCAGCGCCTCGGGTAATGCCTGTCTACCTGCCTCAGAAACCCTCAAAGTCACATCACGAGCGACACGCGTCCTCAGCTGCGCACGGGGGCCAGTCCAGTAGCGATGCTGACCGAGTGTCTGTGAAGGTAAGTCGCCAATCAACCTTACATCATTCCGTTTGACCTGAGTTATTTTCCAGCACCGCCCGGAGAGAAATCACTCGGGAGCCTCGGTGCAGAGGGATACATCCAGTGCCGTAAGGGAGAGGCAGGGTCAGGAAGGCCCCGCGGGTCCGCGTGAGGATATGAGGTCCAAATTGGAGGTATGTATGCCTGCTGCACTGTGAATAAAGACATTGGTTAATACTTTCACCCAGGCCAAATATTCTTCGACACAGGGCACGTATTTTAACTCGAGGCAGCCCCTACAACCTGCGTCAGTCAACACCGTGGACATACCTCTTATTACGCCAGGTTTCAACTCGTCACCTTTACCTCTCGAATCACGAGGACATGTGGGTACCATACCTGTTCTGGTCGCCGGAGAGGGCCCCGCCGATCGTCAGACTCATGATGCACTTTACAAGTCACAAACAGCTTTACGTAGAGATGAACAGCAGGATGCAAGATATCCTCATGTATCCCACGCTTCTGTAGTCAAGCCGTCTCTTGGCCGTTCGCAAACTGCCGAGGTCCCTCACAGCCGGTCAGAGGTCACCCCGTTGGATCGATCTCGCACAGATCCTGCGGTCGTCGATCTCTCGCGTGATCGTCATTATCGGTCCGATGACCATGTACCACCCCAGAATACTTCACGATACCCTCCATTCACGAACATGGCAGTAGAATCCCAGCCCTCTCAACCACGATCCGCACACAAAACATCGTTCTCCAATCCCCCAGCTGTCTCTGGCCCAAGACCTCAACCCCCATCTTCTTATGCAGATCATCAGAATGAGACAACCAGACTGGTTACAGCCGTGACACCTGCATCAGGTCCTATGACCAGAGTAGCTTCGAACCAGCCATCCGCACCCCCATCGCCTGCTCACAAGCCAAACTCGAGTCCAGCTAAGAATGGGTCGGCTTACGGATCTCTTCCTTCTGGAACCTATGACAGTAACGCGACGCCAATCAAACGATCACCATCGACACCACCTCCAACACCGGTGATAAGCGCATCGCAATCGTACACTCGTCCTCCAAGTGAGCCCCCATCACGGACTTCACTTGACCGTCCAGAACCCCATGTTGTTGCTCCTCGCATGATGACTGCTCAGATGTCCAATGGCGGGACCGTTAAATCATCCTGGGTCGTGCAGACAGCCCAAGCTGACATTCAGCTCAAACACGGTTATCCAACTAAGGAGGAAAAGTATACAGCTCGTAGTGGGCCAGTTGACCCGCCTGCAGTAGCACATCCACAGCTGCGCGAAGTCCTTTCCCAAGACAATCACCACTACTCTCCCATTACCCAACCACGTGCAGCTCCCACCCAAGGTTCACCGAAGCGGTCATCGCCTTATGGCACACCAAAGGACGTGTATGCTACTGGACCTCGTCGTACTCCAGATAGTTCTCCACATATGTCGAAGGGCAAAGAGGTGAGTAGATTCAAGCTTATCTTTGCAGATATTACTCACGTGTAGAATAGGCAGCCGTGCCGGAGCAGTCGAAAGCACCCCATTTCCCCCCTCCTGCTCTTGCACCCCCGCAGATTGCTGTAATAGGAGCTACTCCATCGTCCGTGACTCAGGATTTGCCTTATCGGTCTCAGTACAACTCCGGTCTTCTCGCGCCAGCTTACCCAGCGCCTTCGCGGGTCTCGAAAACAACGCCTGGTAGTCCCTCGCGGGTCTCGAGGACAACGTCTGGCAGCCGTGACTATCAAACACAAGCACAGCCGCAGACCGTCCATACCCATCCTGTTACCTCTCCTGCGCCATACCAGCAGACTCCCGTACTCCCACCCCAACCTGTGGCGCCGCAAGCTCCGCAACCGTCGCAAATCTCTTCATACGGTCAAGCTGATTCCAATGCTGGTGGATTCTCTCCTCCGCCTCTGCCAGTTCCGCCACCGAGAATGCCGGGAGTTGATATTGCTGAGGACATTTTCCCTGTCAAGCTGTCATCCAGTAGTCCCAGAAGAAGTAACCTCGCGCCTCCTAGCCCTGGTGTTCCGTGGCAACCCGCTCAAGCTCCTGTGATCACTCATGCATCGGGTACTCCAGCATCTGCCCCCTCTACCCAGTTCCCTATGCCCAATGGACATGCCGACTCCTACAAGAGCAAGCCTTTGGCGGGTGAGGGAACGAGTGCTACGCCTGCAACTTCTGTCTACCAAAAGTCTGCTGCCGTACCTGCTGTCTCTGCACCGGTAGACGCACAAACATCGCCATCTTCTTCAGCAGTTGCTACGGGTCCTACTAACGGTATCAATCAAGGCATACCAAGTTCACAGCACCCTCCGCCAAGCCAGGGAGCTTCTGCAGGTTCGTATCCATCAACTTATCCCGTACCTCAGCTCAAACGGAAAGTCACCATCGAAGAAGTTCCTGAATCTCCGATGTTCACAAATAAGTGGCCCACGACTCCTTTGCAGACGTATCTGCAGACCCGTACCGCGACTCAATCTTCCGAGACACCTGTGAATTCCTCGAGTACTCCGGCTAAAGCTCAGACCTCAGAGGCGAGTGCTCCTAGAGCAACGCCGCCGTCGAAGCCGAAGGATGTCCCTGTCCATAATACCCCTGCACGCCCAACACCCATTGCCATAACGCCGACTCAACCTTATACTCCTCCTGCACCGTCCACTCAGCACCAAGCATACACTCCTCCATCTTCTCGTCCACCGTACTCTGCTCCGCCAATGCAGTCTAGCTTCTCCACGTCGTACGTAGATGCACTTCATCGGTCTACATTCGGTGCACAGCCTCAAGGTCATCAACGATCAAGCAATGCGAAACCGCCACTTACGTCAACCAGTGCATCAGTCGCTGCAGCGCAACCCATTCGCTCGGCATCTCAGCCGCTGAGTGCTCCCCAGAGTGCTCCTTTGGATGCTGCATCCGGAAGTAAACAATTCTCTGCGACCCCTACTCCCACCATCATCACCACTGCACCTTACCCTCAGGGTCTGCCAACTGCAGAGACCTACGCGAAACCCCAGTCCTCTCGACCTCTTACTGGTGCATCAGTAGCTGCAGCGCAAGCCATTCGGCCGGTTGTTCAGCCGCCGAATACTCAGAGTGCTCTTTTGGATGCTGCATCCAGAGGTAAACAATATGGTGCTACTTCTACTGCGATGGCTGCTGCACCTCAACCTCAGAGTTTGCCAACTGCAGAGACCCAAACTCCATCTTCTCGACCGACTACTAGCGCATCAGCTGCAGCAGCTCAAGCCACTCAACCTGTTCCTCAGCCGCTGAACGCTGTTCAGGGTGTTTCTCCGGATGCTGCGTCCAAAGGTCGACAACACGCTGCGACTTATACTGCGACCAATGGCGCATCTCACCCCCAGAGTCTGCCAACTACGGAGACCCATGCGAAACCTCATTCCTCTCGACCTATTATACCTCATGTAACTATTCCTCAAGGTCCTGGCGCTCGTGCGCCCCCCAGCACTCCAACTGCTAAAAGCCAAGTGCAGGACGCTCCTATACCCAATGATCCTGCTCGCTATCGTGGTCTTCTCTCTTCAGCTACCATGAACCCATTATACCCTGCAACACATCGTCATCCTACCCCAGCAACTAGCAACCAGCCCTCCAACCCCCCTCTCCCTACACAATCCAATTCTCATCACCGAACTGTATCATTACCTACTCCGCAGCCTATACCCACGTCTAACGCCATTCCACGACCTCCTTCTCCTCGTAAAACGTCTCAGCCTTTGGTCAGCTCTAATGCCATGTCAACACAGCCTTTCCCCACTGCTTCATCACAGGCAAACGCTCCATCTCGCGCAGCCAAGGCTGCCGAATCTTCATGGGCTTCTCGTGTTGCCGTTTCAGGGCATCCATCCACTCCTGCTCCGTTCAGAGCACATCTGCCCTCAGCCGTCAATCGCGCATTCTCCCACGAGTCCGAAGTTCTGCTCACGCCTTCCTCTATTGCGCCCTCAATGCCCAAAACGCCGCAGATGAGTTTCAACTCTGTATCCCATCCAACTGCGCCCCCGATGAGGCAGAGGCAAGTGTCGACGGATTCTAGGGAGTCTAAGAAGAAGTCGGGTGGATTCCTTGGAGGGTTGTTTAGGACTAAGTCAGGCTCTTCGAGACCTCTTGAGAGCCCTGTTGCTCCATCTCCGGTCAAGACATTTATTAGCGTGCCGAAGTCCCCAGCGGTTCAAGCTGTAGCACCACCTGTCCAGTACTCCAAGTCGTCCTCTTTCGCTAAGGAATTGAAGGATAAGAATACGGTTCCTGCGACTGCTGCCAAGACACCGACTGCGACTGCTCCTAATCCGCCGCCGACTTTAGCTTCAATGTCTGTTCAACCAAAGGCACTAAAACCCAAGACCAAGGTTAAGCTCCCCAATCCAGCAACCTTTCCGCCGCCTCCACAGCCTACCCGCGACCAGAAGCAACCCGCGTCATCCCACGTGTTCTCTCCATTCAGTTTCCTGGTCAGCAAGAGAAAGCGGACCATGTCTGGTGCCTCTCTCGACGTGTGTGATGGAAACACTGCAGTGCGTATGATTTCTCATATCATGAAAACCGTCGCGTCTCATCATAAACATAACTCAACAGACGAACACTGTCGTCGGGTCTCCCAACACGAGCCAGGTTCCGACTCTTCCTCCTATTGCCCCGCCACCTGTACGCGATCCTATGCTGGCAACTGGCGAATGGAGGGATAGAGCGGAGGCGGAGCAGCGGCAGAAGCGGAAGAAGAACCGACCTCGACCGGGCGTGACGTTCGACGTCGCGGAAGACCCGCCTGATCCTTACCCTGGCGCTATGGGCAAACAGAAGGGCACGCGGCTAGTTCGGCGCAAATCAGGTCGCACTGCGACTCCAGGACCGAATCGCTGAAGAATTGGAATGATGTAGCGGTTGGATATTTTTTTTCTTTTTTTACAAAAGTATGGTTTTTCGAGGTACCTTAGCTCTTCCGTATTGTATTTTTGTTATGTAGTTTATGGTCTTATAACAGCTATCTAACTAGAACTCTGTTTCTGTATTAAGTTTGCTATCGACATGTTATACATCAAAATCTCAGTTGTGGTGATGGTCTTGACTTTTGAGTCGGAGACGCAGGTCATGATTCATTCGTGTAATTTCGTGGCTCACTCGATAAGCATAAAAAACCACTGAGTATATGCGCTGCTGCACCGCCGCTGATCGTGCATTGATCGTTGAATTGCATGATACAGATGCTGTACCAAAACACAACGCAAAGTTCTGATAAAAGCCATGACATAACAGAGCGTAGAATATAAGGATATGCCATGGAACTGTGTGTGATTTTGCCTGGGTATAGCAGAAGGGAGGAAGCTAGAAGGGAAGCGTGCAAAGGAAGTGTCCCATTTACTTTACTCATGCCAGTGGATGACTCGGGCAGAGTTGAGTCAAGTTCTCGGGGAGGTCGTCAAATGCCAATGCCATAATAAAGCTGTTCAGTCTGCCTACAGTGCGATAGCCTCGTGTCCCGCAACGCCCTGTGACCACAGGAGCGCCAGGTCACTCATCCCTTTAACTGCATTCTATCTCATTCAAGAGTTTTCCAGAAATCATACATTTGACCACTTGGAACACCCCGCAAACGCCATCCTTCCACCTGATTGTTTCGCTGCTCATATACTATCAGACAGGATCGAGGCACCAAAATATCCATTGTCGACTTTAGCCTCTTCCAAAATTACCCTCCCTCTGAAGATCCAAGTTACAGCTTAAATTTGGTTTCGATTGACCGTCTTTGTATGTTTTGTCTCGAGATAAGCAATGAGATGCGCCCTCTAACCACATTCAAATATTCATGTCTAACAGAGCCCCGAGTTGTGTTATTCCCTTCCATAATCTGACACGATCCCTTTTTCAATGAGTGATTGGGATCAAGGTCAGTAGCTCTATCTCTTGTCCCCTTTCCCGGTTCCTGACCTCCTTAACAGCTGCTTGGCAGAAGTTGTCCGAGGTCGCCGTCAAGGGTGCTCAGTATAATTCCCCTCAACGCCAGCCCCATCCGAAATGTTTAGAAGGCACCCGGGTGGATCTTCTCAACCACATCAACACGCTTTTAGATACCCCAGGAAAGAGCCAATTCATTTGGTTGCATGGTACAGCCGGCGTCGGAAAGTCTGCTGTTGCGTTTACGGTAGCGGAAAGGATGAAAGGATTGAAAGTCAAAGAGCAGACCAGTGAGGGAAAGCGGCTAGCCGGAACATTCTTTTTCTCGCGCAAGCACGCGAATCGCTGTACGACAGGAAATCTTTTTGCGACACTCGTCTACCAACTTGCCAGCAATTTCCCCAGCATCAAGGACGACGTCACGAGAGTTGTCTGCGAGAATCCCGCCATTCTAGACCCTGACACGTCCCTTGAAGATCAGATGGAGGCGCTCTTTCTTAGACCTCTTCGGAAGCTTCAATTGAGATTGCGTGGTTGTCCCCCTTTGGTGTTTGAGGTTGATGCCCTTGATGAATGCACATCCGAAGCCGAGATTGTTGATCTTATATCCCTGCTTGGCCAAGCTCTACGTGATCCTGATCTGCCAGTGACCCACATTCTGCTCACGAGTCGCTCGGAACCACACATCCG
>KV448375.1:0-30090 GCA_001658105.1 Rhizopogon vinicolor AM-OR11-026 | reverse complement strand
TTTTGCCTCGCGTTCTGGTGCATCCGCCGTCCAGTAGCCGCATCGTGATATCACTGTACTAACTGTTCTTGCCGTCATTTCTGCCTCTTTACATTGATACCGTTTCACTCCTGGATACGTATTTTTACTCGCATTTGATGATTGCTTATCTAGATCTATGTTATGCCAGTCGGTTTTCACGATCATACATGTTCTCGTATCCAGTGGAAACCGTGCTGGAGTAAGTGACTGGAACGTGAATAGATCTGCATAATATCCTGTGCACACAAAGCTGGCGTTATTGACACATAGCCAGATGGATGCGGCGCATCTGTGTAGAGTGGCAAATCACGAGCACCCGTGTTCGCGATCCTGAGCTTCCTTACTGAATTGAAGCTCAAGGCTGGGTGCGTTACAGGTCATGGAAAGCCAAACTAGTCTGATCAAGCTGTTAATGACACTATTCCACAGGCGCCTAGAATATAGTAGACAGATGCCTAAAGCAGAGGAGAGGATATGTGCCTGAGAGAAGAAACCTTGCACGAGCGAGCGTTTTACTACTTTTCTGGCGAAATGCATGTGGTATATGAGCGTCAATAGTCGCAGAGATCATGCATCTGAGGGTACATCGCGGGGCTGCGACTGGGGCATGTTTCCTCCGCTTGGAAGACGTGCTAATGCGGGGGAAGCATCAGCTTTGAAGTCTGGATGTCAGGTTGTTTTTATCTGTAATCCAAGGCGATCCACCACACTATCGTGATAGCGTGAATGGCCAAGGTGAGATTTGTTGCAGGCCATCATGATTGTCAGCATGCGGCAACCGGTGAGAGAGGTTCCTTGATTAGCGCCGCCTCATGGTACCGGCGCATACCCGTTGCCCATAGGTATAAAACTCAGTCATTCTTACTGCCTGACACCAAGCAAGAGAACGAACAGACGGAACGGTGCGTCTGGTCATCTGACTCCCTAAATATATCATCAACAGCGGTTCAAGCCAGAATACACAAGACGACGCACTGTAATGAACCAATTGCCTGAAAATCCAACTCCGGAGGGAACTGCATCACCCATGCAATTCAAAACACCAACTATGAAGCACAAATTCGAGGGACATGAAGAGGCTATTTGGAGTTTCATCTTCTTGCACGACAACGTCCACGTCGTGAGTGGTTCCAGGGACGGCACGATGCGCAAGTGGAACTGCGAAATAGGCCGTCTTGTCGGGGAGCCATGGAAAGGGGAGGGAAGAGGCATACTGGCACTAGCGCTTTCACCGAATGGAAAGACCATAGCGTGCGGGAGGGTGGATGGAAGTGTACAGAGATGGGATACAGATGGAAAGATGATCGAAAGCATTTGGGTGGGTCATAGTGGCTCGGTGCGATCGCTCTCTTGGTCACCTAGCGGAGGTCATATTGCCAGCGGTTCGTACGATGGAACAATCCTCATTCGAGAAGCGGAAAGCGGAAAAGTCGAGGTTGGTCCAATCAAGACGAATCAGGGCCATGTGTGGAGTCTTGCATATTCACCTTTGGGCGACAGAATTGCATCAGGCGGGGACAACACGATTTGCATCTGGGACAGCAACACTGGCAACCTTCTTGTTGGCCCGATCAAAGACCTGGGTTATGGTGTGACACCGGTTGTGTGGTCATTGGACGGTAGCAAACTCTACTCTGCCTCCGACTTCTTCGCACGTGTTTTCGACAGTGTCTCAGGCACACTACTCCATCGCTTGGAACATGACCATCTCCTCGCTTCTGTCGCACTTTCACCAAGACATAATGTACTGGCGTGTGTGGGAATCAGTGGTGTTGCACAGCTATGGGACACAGAGTCACATAAACCACTGGCCCAGCCATTTCGCCAGGGGCATCATAAACAACTTCGTTGCGTGTCATTCTCTCGAGATGAGCAGTACCTGGCATATAGTGGAGATGACAACAAAATCACACTGTGGACGGTCCAAGGCATCGCTCCTCAGCTCACTGTACATTCACCCATGAGCAAAATTCAAGATGTTACCCAGGAAGAAACTCAACCTGAACCTCCATCATCATCTTTCCTCAACGTCAGTAGTGCTCTCACTCTTCATTCCTCACCTTGCTCACAGGACCATCATAGGGCGATGAAATTATGGAGGAAGGCGGCAATGATCCATATGACAACTTTTTTGCTGTAAGACTTGTGTGTTCTGCCATGCAAAGTGCGCTATCTGACACTCCCAACTCATAGTCTTCTCAGTCCTCTCTTACTCCCGCACCTTGTGATCCCTTCAGAAAGCGCCGTTTACAGAACATCTTCTCTAACTTTTCTGTACTCCGTCCACTAGTAAACCAATCCACGGGATTGCGAGAACGGCTGAAGCGCCCCTTTCGTGTTCATGCACCTGCAAACAACAAACGGGCCGGGCGCACGCCAGAAGGAAAGGTCAGAGGAGGAGAAGAATGTGGTAAGGATGTTGACCTATCTCCAGTAAGTCCTGTCTTGGCTGTCCTGCGCTATCACCTCAGTACAATGTGCTTTCAGTGTTCCGCTAATATTACGCCCTGCGCCATCGAACAAAACAACGACAAAGGTAAACAACGAGAAGAACTCCCCGTTGGCACAGATACTCCGCCGCCTGATGATACCTTCTCGCTCGTCGCTCTCGACAGCGACGATAATCGCAAGCTGTGGAAGTCGCTAATGGGTGCTCAGGGGAAGGGTACCGCTTCCGGCAAGAAGTCTTCGGCGAACATGACGTGCAACCCCTCTCCCGAGGTCGTTGAGGTATATGCTGTGCGCGGATTCCAGGTGAGCTTCAGCTTCATCTCTTTCAGACTTTCTTTCTTACTGGTGACGGAAACGACAGAGGTTGGTTTACACACCGAAACGTAGGAAACAGTCACCGGCGATTACACCTTCGCAAGGTGGTTCTGCACGGGCGCCTACATCATCGCACACGGTGACTGGACAACCAGGGTCATCATCTCAATATATCACTGCATATGCAGGTCAACACCTGCCAGCAGCTGGAGGTCTATCATCACATCCGCCTCAGAGCTCTTCACCGCACTATACTACCATCTACGACGCTGATGAAGGCTCGGATTCAGACTCGAGCATACAAGGCGAGTGGAACAAGTTCCTCCTCAAGATATGCTATCCTTGCGGACGCTAGTATAATACTTAGTGAAATGTAGGCTGGATTTTTATGCTAATCAAAGGTTGTATTTTTTCTCGTAATATTATAGATACGATGACGATTAACAAAGACAGAGAGATATAAGAGCGAAGGCACGTTACAGTCACTCAGGCGGCGGCAAGTTGCGGCTCGTAGATGTACATCGTGTGCGTGCGAGCTACTAGTACGCAATATACCTCACACGAAGCACTACACAATATTCCAATCGCGCACAACAGTACTGTAATGAACACTTAGGGCATATGAGACTGCACCAGCGCACCTTATCCTTAGGACTTACAACACCACTATTTTCATTTCCCATTCCCAAGTCACTTGTTCCTTGGGAAGACTCTTTTTTTGTGACCCCTCCTGTCCGAGTCTGATCTAAAGGATGAGGAGAAATGTGAATGCAAGAAGTGGACTTGTGGATTCCCCGGATAACTATTCGATGGGTGTGTATTTTCTTTACAAATCCAATTCGTGTATCGCTCAGGCTGAGAGCATGTAGCTTCGGCGACCCCTCTCAGCTCACATCGTGAACGTATGCGACGTGTGCGCAAGACGTTCGTGACAAACTTCCCTCCCGCACGTGCACGACAGGAAGCCAAGTATTCTGCCACTTTGTAAATCGTTTATCGATGAAGATGGGCTAGCCGGAGGGCTCACGGATGAGTGGTGTGCTGAATATTCTTCCAGATCCCGCAACCTATCTCAGGTGCGAGAGGTGTTCATTCCTGTGGCTGGTATTTTCATTAACGATATGACGTGCAGAGCGCAAGCGGTGTAGTACAATCTCGTCGAGTTGATGACGACGACGACAATGATGGCAAAGTATCTCATTCTTGAAGAAGATAGTGACTGTGTCTTGCCTTGCCTGTTCCGACTTGCGTGGTTTTTTTCTCACAGTATGTCTGGGATCAGGATTCCAGGTATCTCGATATTCTGGTGAAGGAGATTGGTTCAAGCTCCTGTATGCTTACGTGGGCGCTTTACGGTGCCCTCATCTGGGAGAAGGATCTGCGACAGTAGAAAGCCGGGTCAGGTATTCCGAAGAATCTCTCGAGGTTCCTCAGGCTGCTCAACAATATCAGCGCCTAATACCTGTCAGGTGAGCATTACGAGGTTCATGCTCTCAGGAATAACCTGTCTTATCGATTGACTTGGCCTCGCACAAGCCCAAAATCAAAATGGTGTCCTCTGTACCAAGCATCGACCATGATAACGGAGTGCACGCTGGCCACAGTTGAGGCCCCCTTGCACCATGTGACACTTGACATCATAGAAGGAATGTCCGACTGCCATCCTTCTATTGGTCTTCTTACTATGTGGCGCTGAGGGGAAACCCACGTGCGACCCGAAACAGTGGAAAATTGTCTGGGGCATCCCCAGCGATATCTCATCTATGGACACGTCGAGACGTAGCATTCCCTCTACGAGCTTGACTCGATCGACAGCAAAGGTAATGCCTGTGTGTAGTGCATGTTTATATTTGCCGATCACGTAAGTATGGATCCAGCAGCTCCTCATCTGAGGGTGGCAGACGAATCGGGACGGTCCGGAAAACGGGAGGAATCCGCTACTTCGCTTGATAAAGCATACCTATCCACTGTTCATGATGCTACGAATACCCCTCATTTACCACACTAACCTTACCTGGAAGTGTATAGGTTAACCATACACTGACGTTAAAAGGTGTGGAAGAGGTCGCCCAGGTGCGAGCGGGACCTTGAGAGGGGTAGGTAAATGATGTATGGGGCACATGACGCACGTATAGTACGGAAGCTAAAAGCGACAGTGAGTATCACAGATGATTAATTGATGCGTCTTCCAGCATGTTTATCGGAACCTTGAACAATCTGCCGAGAAACAGCCACGGGCACCGGCATCATGATCTTAGAGTCATCCGACTTTAAGTACAGGTACCGCTATTGCACCAACTCACCTTGACCATACACCATTTCAGTCATAGGTAGGTCTCGCACTGTCCTCTTGACCTCATCTAATTCCCGCTAAGTATACCGGACGAAGAATCCAGCGAAACAATTCGTCATGACGAAGCTATTATACCGAGATCCTATCAACGTTTGGAGGTCATGAGGATTCTATCATCGCCATTGCCACATTTCCATACGGCGAGAAAATAGCAACTGAGTCTTTTGACAGGACGATACGGATCTGGAGAGTTGAGGATGGCACGGAACTGAAGAAGTGAGTGGTGGAGGGCATCGTCAGCGCACTTCTCATCTTAAAAGACGGAATTTAGGTGGTTAGCTCTGAGGGACCAAAGCCGGATGTCCATAATCTATTATTTCAGCACTATCAGTGGCAGCTATGGGTGCGTGATGCTGAGACTGAAAAGATCATCGCAGGTGCCTTGGACGGTCATACCCACATGGTGATGACCCTAGACATTTCCCCTGACGGCGGCATTCTTGCTAGTGGATCACTCAACCGAACAGGCATTATATGGGACACAACCGCCTGGCAGAGGAAAGGTGATCATCTCGATTGTGACGCACCCTTCAATTTTCTCCGCCCAGGAAACATGGAGCGTAGCAACCGACAAAGATATCCAAATATGGGGCTTGGATCGAAGGGAGCGTCTTTCCAACATCAACGACACTTTATACTTGTCGCTCACCTGGACTCGTGGCAGAGCCCATCTCCTCTCAGCAAGTATTGAAAATATTCCCGCCATCCACTCTTGGGATACCTAGAGACATCAATTTCGCCTTGAACCCAATTGGCACCCTTTTAGCATCAGCATCCCGGGACGGCACTATTCGCTTGTTGCAGCTTCCCACTGGCACGGAGGTCGCGCGATACGAGCACTCGAGTGATAACATTCGTGTTGTGTTATCCGTAGATGGACGCTTCACAGTGCTGGTATGGACAAGAAAATATCGCAATGGATAATACCGGAGATGAGTTTGGTAACTGTAGGGCTGGCCGTTTTCCATTCTGGCGCACGGCTATCGCAATTATGTCTTGCCATCGCCGAATGCGAGAGAGCGCCAGGGGAAATATGGAGATGAAATGTGGTGTTGGTCTACATCGCAAACCTACATCCCACTAAATTTGAAGCTGACATTATCCTCTTAGTATACTGTATGAGCAGTTAGCAGCAATGCGTGCTAATGGGCCAGTAATATGGATATAAGTTGTGTTTTTACGTGTCGACTGATGGTACTGTACAGTTTATCCTCTTTTGGCGCCTGAGACACCCCTCCCATTTATCCTGAAGGCCCACTCGCATGCCTGATCAAGCTAACCTATTGTCAGTACGATAAACGTTAGTTCATATCGAAGGTAGGCTTCGCATAATTGACTGGAAGGCCACAAAGGCAACTTCTCCTGCATTTTAATTCCTCGATGATGCGGAACACCTTCCACGCATGCTGTCAAGGACTTCTTCAATTGAATACGCCGTCAGACAAGAAGCGGAGGGAAAAGGAACGCCGATGTTTCTCTCGTACTTATGTTTGTTTTTCCACTTCTTTGAGTCCGTGAATTTTGACTGCATCTACCGTCGATCTCCCGGCAAGATAAATACGTTGCTAGTGCGGAAAAAGGAAGACGACCATCATTAAAACCGTGCTTACTCTCCTTTGGCCTCAGTTAGTCCCAGAAAAAGAAGCCAGATACTACAACGTCAATCTCGTAAATACAGAACAATAGGAAGACGTTTCCATATCTACTACCAGGTATAACAAGTTCATTTGAATTCAAGTAGGTTACCGACCCTAGTTTTGTAGGTCAATTTACTCCAGCAAGGACACATTGAATCGACATCAATGGCTAGCCCGAGCTACAAGCTTCTCCCCTCACGGAAACTGCATGACACTGACGTATTGCTTCGTAGGTACTAAGTTAGTATCCTCCATCAATCTTCGGGACGCGGCTGGGCGCGGTTGCGGGGGTGCCATACATCGTACTTGTAGCTCCATATCGTGTTCGCCCTTTCCGACGAGGGATTTTCCGTTCATATGTATACATTATTAGCATCATGCCACTGGGATAAAGAAGAATCCTCACTGCATTTGCCATCTATCGCCGTCCTATCGGCAGTAGGCCACATGGATGTGGTATGAATATCATTGTAATACTTGCGCATTGTATGCTGGGTGGATATCTCTTCTCAAGATAATTTCCTAGTCACCACTCATGCTCAATGAGCCACGAACCACACAAAAGCCATGGTTTGACCCTCAGGGCTCTTGCGCAATATTGAAGATGGTGCAGTCATCCACGAATATATTGTCGATTAAAGAAAATGGAGTAATTAGCGAGCTCTTGCTGCGCAGACTGGAGGCTCTGTCATGATCTTGCGACCGGTCAGTGCGTCAGGCCGTCGACAAGGCAGCATATAAATCACTGAAATAACTCGCGTCGGACTTGCACCACGACTGTGGAGATGCCTATGCGGAGTTGAGGTCAATCACATGTTGCCCTTAGACCGTCGACCAGTAAGTGAGACATGAATATTTGAATAATGAGTATCCAAGCTATTGTTCTGATGTTTACCCACAAGCGCTTTGCCCACAATGTGGGCACATATAGCATGCGCAGCACGGTCACTAGCAACACTTTGAAAAAGTATATAAAAGGACAACAGAGACTAACCGCCCCGAAATCCATCCATCAACATGTCGCATCAATACTCCGAGACTTTATCGCCACTGTCAATTTCGACCACCTGTTTTATACCATCCAGTCCTGGATTTCCCAGCGCTGATACCTACATGACGTTTGGGAGCCTATCAGCGGGTGCCCATATCGCATCTTTTGATAGATTCGGGCCTCCGAAATGCCAGACGAGTGCGAAGATATGGCCAGGGACATTCATCACGTTTGCACTATCGACTGAACAGCTTGCGCAAGAATATCCAGACGGCTCCGAGATTCATCGTAGGATCCGCGAGTACAAACCTGGACGATATCTTGGGCTTGTAACCTCATCGTTCGCCCAATCCAGCGACGAGGATGGCAGCATTGTCGAAGACATCATCGTCCACTTCGTATCCACTGATACGCCACAGCCATCAGTCGTCTCCGATCACTTCATGCCTATTTTCCCTATCAGCACTAGTGTGCCGATGGACACATCCGTGCTAAGCACTAGCATCTTGTTCCCATGGGTTGACCGCAAACAGTGGACGACATTCGGGGTCCGTCTTCGCATCTGCCAGAGAAATACATCGGGCCTGGTATTCGAACTCTGTCATGAAGATTTTGAGCGATTTGAAGATAAGGCGGGAGAAGATTACTGTCGATTGCAAAACCTCGACGCGTTCCTGGGCGATGAAGACAAAGAAAGGCTAGCGAGGCTTTTGGTGGCGCCATTCGCGCTTCCGGCCGAGATCTGGCTTGATATTAGAAATCAACTGGACATAAAGGATCCCCCGAGTTTCGTCGAGGATATCGACTTTCTTGAAAGGTGGATAAGGTCATATTGCTCTGTTCCTGGCGCTGACCAAGGTTATGATGTTTAGCATCGTCGCGGGAGGCATGCCAAGAGATAACTAATCCAGTGCTCTCGATGAAAAGTGAATGCTTCAATAGCAGGTTTGGGGTTGTACATTACGGACGACGCCATGATAGACATGCAAATACAAAATATAGAAACTTGACATAGCTTGTGCCAACTGAAGATACTAAGGTTCAGTTTGAATGTATAGCATCTCGGCGCACTAAATCGACCCACAAATATCTCTGGATACCGTTATCTACGGCGCCCAGAAGTAGTGTTTGCACGCATTCGTGAGCGGCTAGGCTTCTTACTAGGCTGACCTCGTTCTTCGATCGTAGACTCATGAACGACTTTGCTAATCTCTGGGTCACCCGTCAGTCCAGATGACTGCCAACCGGGGAATTTCCTGCGTGAGGCATTGCTACCACTTTCAAGGTACTCCTCCCGCGTAACAACGTGCGTTGAGAACGTTGGGTCTTTGACAAAAGCCAGCGCGGCGCGATAAGCTTCTGTCACAGCGCTATTATTTTGTCACGATGAACAGCAAAAATCATTAATAAGAATGTTCGAACGCACTCTTCTGACCGGTAAATCTGCAAATCATATTCGACTGGAGTAAGGGAGAGTAGTTCCGATGACCTGGGGAAGTTATTATTGTCTGATGAGCCATGACATAAAGGGTGAACTTACAATCGTTCATAGAATCCTGGAAAGTTTGTACTACCACCGATCAGACCAATATTCGCCCAAAACATCCCGCGAAGGTCATCCGGAAGGAGCGAGATAGACGCAGCCACAGTTGTTGCTAGTCCTGATTGCTCTAAACCTGAAAGGAGGAGATAAATTTACAGGTGCAGTGCACATAGAAACTGAAACGGACCGATATCGTCGGGACGGAATAATAGCTCAGGTATGGTAAATCGCTCGTTTTCCATGTGAAGGACTTGATCAGTGGCCGGGAGCTCCTCGCCGGGTACCCTGACGTGACCATGCCTATTGGTCGAGAAATTGGGTAGTATGTATTCCTGAACTATACTATTCTGTTTCGGATTCGAGCTTCCAGGGGTTAGGTAATCACGCCACCCGCAAAATGGACGCGATCTTACCGACAGGTCTGGATATCTTCGAGGAACCTCGTGGACACATAACAGCATGTCTCCTTGGCGTGATTCATGATGTAAGTTTCATCCATCATATTCCACTGGCGGTAAGAGACGAGCTCTTTGAGCTGGTTAGTCAATAACTTGCCGCCGACATCGAGCCTAGCCATATGAGCGGCGGTGATCATCTGACGGATTAATAAAACTCACCTCTTCACGGCATACCATTGTATTTGATTGTTTATGATAGGTACCACATGAGTGAAGCTGAATCCTGAGTCAATAACAACCAGGCACTCCGGCGGTGATGGTCCACCCGCTTGAAAGAGGCGACCGTACGGGATCATAGAAGCCGCTAACCGAACTGAGTGATGCGAAGAGGTCAGGACATTAGACTTACGTGTGCATCTGTGATAGGAATGAAATTCGTATTCCTCAAAGACGAACTGGTCGTAAACATCCTGGATGTTTGGTAGATTGAAATACGGTTCGGTGATGAGCAACGAAGACTCCGCCGTGTCCACCTGGGTTGCCAAGTTAAGTTAACTCGATGTTAATCAAGCCTGAACCACACGAGGAACGCACATTCAGAACCTCGGACGAGAACACGCCATCCCAAATAGCTTTTTGTGCATCCCAGTCCACCAGATAACCCTGCAGCGCTTCCAAAGACGATAACAAAATTGTACCCAAGGATAGTGGTTTGATAACGAACCTTCTCAAACGGTAGACGGTAATGAAGAGCTGAATAGTCTCGACACCGTTGCAACTGATGGCCAAAATATGTCGTTTTGTCACCTTTTGACCGTACGATGGCATTTGGGATCAATCTCGAGTTTCTTCTAGTATCAAGTCGTTCTCGAAAGCAATACTCTTACTTGGGTTGATCATCATCATCATCTCCCTCAGTTCTTCTGATCAAACCAGCCTTGATAGTCGAGGCGCCGTTATCCAATATTACCGTGGTCTGAGGTTGCATCATGATTAATTCACGTTGGGTTGACAAGGTCCTGCGACTGGAGTTGACAAGGTGTGGCTTCGTGCCAACGGCGATCAACGATACGCGTGCACGCTGAGGCACGTGAGAACCAGCTTTTTCCCCAGACAGACACCTTCGCCGCACTGTCACTATGTAAGATATGGGAACCATCGTGTATTGATCTCGTCAATCGCTTCCTCTGCCACATTCTAGGAGGAATATTCGATTCATTATCGATCATCAGTGAGAACATCCTGCGCCAATAGCCGCTATTGACTTAACCTGTGTCGTACATGTTTCACAGCATCCAGATTGCAACCATACTATACACCACCAGGCCAGAGATCTAGGTTACCGTTGCAGGTAACGCAATGTGAGCTAATTGATCTCCAATATGATACTGAAACAACTGCAGTCACATCGTGCCTTGTTATCATTTGACTTGCATTTACAAGGCCCCCATCAACGATGTGTGTAGGCTTCTACACGCTCGAGCACCCGGAATATGCCCTGTGCGTCCCTTCAATCCCATACCGTAATACGATATCATGACACGTCGATGACAACTATCATGTCCCACATGAAGGGCACTTTGTAGCAACCGTGATGAATATCTTCAGCGACCCACGAATCTAGCTCGCTTTCATTCTTTCGAGACGCAGGAAGATCATAGCCCTTTAGAGGGAAACATTCTCTCCGGCGTTGACGTCCGTGCTGGTGGAACTTGGTTAGGTATCAGTCGGACCGGAAAGATTGCCTTTTTGTCGGTACTCACTTCACCAATGTGCATGTCCCTGACATATTTTCTTCTCACAGAACCAACATCACAGAAGAATACAAAATGTATGGTTCTTCCAGGGGCGACCTCGTTTCCTCTTTTCTTTCGTCCACTTCTTCGCGCCCCTTGGAAGAGGACGTACACAGTCTTATCCCTTGTGATACTCGATATGCAGGCTTTAATTTATTATTGTTGGCACCATCCGCCGATGGCGAAAATAACTTGTCATTCGATGGAGCATATGTTACCAACCATGGTGGAGGAGGCACCATCAGTGTTCGGGCATTGACTGATGCCGAAAGAAGATGTGGGGGAATGTCAAACGGAATTGATGGCAAAGGTGCTGAGGCGTGGCCAAAAGTCCAACACGGGCTTCATTCGTTTAAATCCATCATAAGCGCAGTCTCGCCGAGCACGCCGGAGAAGGAGCTAGCCGAAAATCTCTTTGAGCTTTTGACGTGAGTACAAGTGCGCAGCCTGGCCTTCCTCATCCTTACTTTAGTTGATTTTCCCAGTTGGAAGTCTCCACAGATGCCAAGGGCACGCTCAGAACTGAGGAACACGATCCAGGTAGAGCCTTTGACTATACAAGGATCGCAAGACTTTTATGGAACACGCCTTTCGACGGTGATACTAGTGAAGAGGAACAGGGAGGTGCTGTTTATTGAGAGAGATAGGTGGAAGTTTGTTGATGGCACTCCGATACTTTCAGATCCCTCCTCCCAGCGTGAATTTCGTTTCAAGTTGCAGCAATTGGATTAGTGTCGTCTCTATGTAGTTTCGCTGCGTGTTGTATGAATGATACTATCGTACATGTTATGTAGTGTACAAATGCTGTAGTTTTGCTACTCTAAGGCACAAGGAACTAACATCATAACGTCGTCATAGCCAGCGTGACGGGAGTAAATAAATTTCAAAGATGCTCCTAAGACTGATTCCCGATGGAACGGATCTCAGCTCATGTGATGATATTACTGTACATTCCCTGCTCACTGGGTGAAACGGGGAAGTAGGGATTAAACCTCGAAGAAGCCATAGCATTCCACTCTGATACAGAAGTTGATGAGGATCCATGGAACGGGGTGCTTGAGGACGAATGCGACGACAAAATATCACTTTCAGTAGGTGTGGGAAGCGTTCCATAGGGTGATCCCGAAGCCTCATCCGGATCATTACCACTGGTTCTCACAACAAACAAATTAGCTGATACGAACACGAGGACGCCGCGAGGTAGACAGGGACGTACCTCATGAGATTGTACAATTCAGTGATGCGCCTAAATAGCTGGCACTGAGAGTTTTCGGGATGCTGCGCATATTGCCGTAAGGAGTTCAGTGTACTTTGGAGTTGGTGACTCAGAGATATGAGGGCATGACCGGTACCAGGGTTCGTTCGGCATGAACAAAAAGAATGCGAGACGGGGGAGTCAGCGAAATGATTTCCAAAAACTTTATCTTGTTCGGCGGAGTTCATCGGATAGACATGTCCATTTTCTTGGAACGAGGAGTCGGTATGGTGATGATTATACGTCATGTTCTGATTGGATGTGGGGGATGAATACGGCATGGAACGCCCATTACTAGGCAGGCTGTTGCTGTAATGATGACCATTTTGACGCTCGAATGGTGGCGATGCAGAGTTATCTGAATGGAATGTATACGATGCCGGGGGAGATGGTGTGAAGCGATAGAGATGAGGCTGAGTGATATCTGTAACAGGCTCAATTTTGACGGGAGCGCCAGCGGCAGATACCAAACCCCGAGGTTCTTGGTTGGGGCGTTCTAGTACGTCGTCAGGTCGACTGCGCCGCCTGAGTTGCATGTTGTTCTTGGCTGCTCGGGAATGCCATCTTTCCGAAGGATCCCCGTCTCGGAAGTTAGCCTCAGCCCAGCGAGGATGTGGTTTGCCTGTCACGCGAGACGGGTAAGAGTGCTGCCAAAAAAAAATTGGGATTGCGTAAAACGCCATACGCACCACGCAACTCCCTCACGAGACTTTCCAGTTCTGCAATTCTGTTCCTTAAACGAGTCGCTTCATCTACCGTTGGATCATCCCTGATGACACGAGATAAGCACAACTTTGGCGCAACGCCACAGAAAAAACGAACCTCAGTGCTGGGTCATCGATCTCATAGACACAAAGGCCAGTCTTGAAGAAAGAAAAAGAGAATAAATAGCTAGTAGGAGACGCGACGGTATGAACGTACTAAGCCAAGTTGTATGCAACGCTGACAGGGCCGTTTTCTATCACACTGGTGGCGGGTCAGAGGGGAGGCAGGTTGTGAGAGCTGAGCATCAAACCTTGCGCTTTGAAGTGTGGCAGTTAAGACAGGACTGAGTTGTCCTGTTGCGTCTTCGCTTGCGATGGTCGGTATCGACGGTGAACTCAAGATCCATTATTTCGCCTTTGAGTTGAATGGAAGGTTGGAAAGAATCAGTGGACATGAAAAGATGAAAAAAAGGAATTTTGATTCGAGGAAAGAAAGAGTTGAAACGAGTTTAAGAGAATAGAGCTAAAGTCTTATGTGTGTTGAACCACGGCGGCGCATTAAGTAACTGACCAGATCTGAAAAGATCCAGATCGCGTCAGACTAGACTTCTTCTTCGCAAAACTGCATCCAGCCCTGTAAAGGTGCCTTCCAGTCTCGGCAGTGACATAAATAAGACGTGTGAGCGGTAGTCTACCGTTTCTAGACATCTCCTTCCTGCCAATCTAAGCCACTACTCCCTCTTGCCACTAGTCCATCGCATCACTTCACAAGTCTAAATTCAAAAGCAGTGTACCCTCGGAAATCTGATTAGCGTCCACCTCATTCATCATATTAGGTGTCCATGTGAACACGCCACCCCAAAGTTTGAATCTCAGCGAATACCGCCGCGACAGATCATCGTGGCCACCACTGGACATCATCCCTCTAGTTCACCGTCAACCAAGAAACTTTAAACCTGCAGCGAAAATTTAACACAAATTGCTACATCCTGCCATCCATGGGCTGAGAAATATACCCCCACTGATCAATGATTAGTCTGAGCTGAATTGGGTCATCGCCACGAGCTTGCCCATTTAAAAGTTGACATGCTGTCCTTCATTCAATGAGCTAAGCGAAGTGAGCGGTACAGTGGTACCTACCTTCGTATCATACCAATCATAAATGGTTGCAGTCGTGTTGTGACTGCACCAGTCATTCATCCAGCCTGCACGGATCTGCCTGAGAATAGCGCCGTCCTTTCGGGGAAATTTGAGGTCCCCATAACGTGAACCTCTAAACATCGATTCACATGTGTTCAGCTACGTTTTCATGTCCTGCCATCGCACAGAAGGGCAATGGCCGTTACTTGCTTTTCTTAACGCAGAATGATAGAAATCTCATGACTTTAAGCGTGTCCCCTTCCTAAAAGAAGCAAGACAGCTCCAGTTTGCTCATTAAAAATCACTTTTGCCCATCCTAAGCAATGCATAGCGCATATTAACTTGGGTTTGACACGCCATGTGCATTGATCAATTTACCTGTGTTATTATTCCTTTATTCCTCAAGCTTCAATGTCCGACGCAGTCCGAGTCGGTGTGACGGCGCGAAAAAAACTGACTTCGCTTAATCGGGCGCAGTTCCCCTATCGTCCAAAGGTACAGTGCATCACGGGACAGACGGGCAGCGGCTTCCAGGGATATTGGTCCTCACGCTTACGTCTTAACTTGGAGGGGCATTGCCCCCAATACTGAACAGTGTGACTTGTCAAGATCGGAGGAAGGCGACTCCACATATCCATTCATAAAGGGTCCGCTATGGTCGGCAGGACTTGAACAAGACGAGACCAACTGTGAGTTGAGTTTGAACTCGAACAAACTTACCAGATTCTCGGGTCTGATCTTCCGTTTTGTATTGGTCACATATGGTCAGATGGGCCCTTCTCACCCATCAATCGAATTAGGCATTTGCATTCAATTATCAAGAAACGCAGAATGAAGTGAACGAGATTCCTTGTGTTAGAACAACACAAATTGAAGCGAACAGCCGCACCGTGGTTATTCATTATCCGACACAATGCGCCCCAAACGGAAGGACAATGTGTCTGCGTCGTGGAACAACCGAGTAAGGATATTAGGGTGTGTACTATCATGAACTTACCTCCCCAAGATTCTGGTGACGCAAATTACCGACTCAAAGCACATGCAGTACTAGATACGGAGACAGACGGGGACCAAATGCTATTCGTCAGTGCATGACACCCGAACAGGCCGTTGCTGTCGCCATGTCAGGATGTCCTTGACGGTACTGAACGAGAGGCCGACCGGACTGATAGGGACCACAGTGATAAATCTTCCAGTGCAGTCATTGCCTTATCGCCTTGTTTTGTCATGGAATGACAGGTCTCCAAATCATTATGATTGTCTGTCTGCCACTTTGAGATTGGAAACACCTGGAAAAACATTAATCACACCGGTGTGGAGAAGGCCGAATCCCATTCAAATTGTCCGTCGCGGATTCGGCCGCAGCGTGTTCTGGCCCACAGGGAAATTCCCGGAATCAAGACGCCCACATGTAATGAATTCCTCCGTTTCAGTGTTTTCTCGGGCACATGGGCACTAGAGGCTAGTCAGCGACGTCGCTAACGAGTTCGAGGGAGGGGTTCCTTAATGATCGTTGATGACCGTTGAAAAATACCGCGAGAGTACGTCCACATGGAGGACCCCGGACACATCTCGGATGAAATTCAAATCCGAATATCAGGTAAGTAAAAGAGTTTGTGGCAAAATCTAAGGAACCTCGGTCCGGACAAGGCGATCCGTTGCGCCCTCACTTCCGTTTACGGTCCGGATATAGTAGCCACTTGAGAGAACTTGAGCCACGTAGAAGTTCTGCTAATCGTTTAGACATTTTGAACGCAGTGAGTTCGAGCTTCGCGTCCTGGGTGCCGGTGAAGACTTGACGAGTCGCTCAGCGGTGCTGGTCACAAGGTATGTAGGTATATAGGATAATTATCTAATCTAAGGTTACCATTGCAACAGGTGCCGATCATGTGGAATGGTCACCGTAATCTATGCATCTGATTCGCAGCGAGCCTGCATGGCATGCGCCTCATGCCTGTGAATCACGCCAACTTCATCGCTTCGACTTGCCTTGGCTTCAAATCCAGGTCAGTTGAGTAAATTTCTCCTTCGTTATACAGTGTTAGCCGACTCGAACGCACTGTCCGAGTCCATAATGTTCAGCAGGCGCGCAAGCAAATACAGTCAAGTTGAGTCAAGGCTTAAAAGGTGGGAGAACAACAAGCTAGTCTAGGCGACTCTCCATCTGCATTCGTGAGTTCCTCGCAGTACTGAAAGAGTAACAAGAACATGCAGCTTACATGCGCCTCGAACAAGCGGAAGCCTTACTCGGCTGGTACAGCAAATCAGCGGAAATGCGGCTAATTCAGCCGATGCTGCTGCAAAGTTGCATTCCATTGCCATTCTTGATGACAGTTAAGGTATTTTCAAGCATTGATAACTCCCTGGATTTCGGGCCCGTGGAGGTGAGTGACCACACCCTTCGAGAAAATCTCTTACCAACATTCCTTTCAATCGTAGTTCTATGATCAAAAGGAGGTGAAAAAACAGGTAAATGCAGTACTGTTCCCAACATTTCTCTGTCTCCCGTAGGTAAACCTTGCTCCTGCCATTTGCATTGGTATCAAAACCACCGGGAACAAATTTCGTGAGTGATTTTCTTAAATTCCCGACGGCGACGGCAGTCCAATGTTATCGATAAGCGCTTCTGCAGTTAGAAGCTGACTACTACTTCATCCAAAGTCACCTCTTCGGATATCGAATTTTCGGCGACTGATCAGGCGCTATACGATGACCCGCCCAGGAAGAAGGTCTAGATCTACATCGCGTAGGGGACAAATATCCTGCGCAGATTCTTTTTTTCATTTTTTGGAGTCAAATTCTGCCCATCCGGCCTCCGGAATGTAGGTTCGATAACATGGTATTTTCCGGGGTCCTTACTTCCAGTGGAGCAGTCTTCAGGGACATTCATGTGTGAGACTGCATAAAGGCGCTGATGTTTCAGGCACCTCGTTCCTGCGCCGAGGATCGTCAGGACGAAATCCGAGGACAGTATTCGATCACGGGTTACGTGGAAAGGTCACCGGCGGTATGGTTAGAACTTAAGTATGTATACTATATGTTCCAGAAAGTCAAGAAGACGTCATACAAATGAAGCGGAGACAAAAATGTGAAATCAGTCAAGATGTGCAGGGACACAATAAGGCAGAGCACACTAGAGAACACAGCTCACTCCACGTTTTGACATGTGTTCAAGCGCGCCCATCGATTTGGCCGCTTTTTAAATGCCCGGCTAGCATTTGAACCCCACGACGATCGTATGTTTGATTTCCACTAAGTGGCAATCTTAACCGATGCCAAGGACATTCACCGTCTGCATATTGAGTTCCCCGGGAGAGCGCAATATACAGAAATTCGCAAGACAGATAAGCACTGCCTGGATGAGTCCTGTTGGGAACTCGTCGTTAGCTGAGATGCTACTGTGCGTGATACTCCGAAAGTTTAGATTGTATGCGAATTCCGCAGGTTTGAGCAATGATGGTACTACAACTAGTAGTATTTGGTACATCTGACGTCGCCTCAAAATATCTCCCTGGCAAAGACATCTTGCACTGATTCGCTCCTCCAGGCAAGAAACATTGTTTGATATCACCGAAACAAGGGCTCGGAGAAGAGGCCTCTCCCCGATGGCGTATCAAACGGCGACCATTACTTGTGATTAATGAGTCACGACTCGGAAGTTTGTCCAGAAATCATCAGACTTCCCTCTTGCTGTTCGTCATCCAGGCTTGTCTTGAAGGGGAAGTATTCGCAAAGACTTCATTACTCGAAGCTTGCCGGAGGTACCCAACAATATGTGGAGCAGAAGGAGCTTCACCAAAGTCGAAGAACTTCCTTTCCAATGTCTTTGCGTTCGAAATGTTCATTATGAACCGCGAAATGAAACGATAGGGAAGCGATTTTGCATCCGAACGATGGTTACCATAATGAGGCTAGTCGGAACTCCGGGCTGAGCTGCTGGCACTGCGTGACGCTCCTGATCATGATGCGTCGGAGAATTCAATTGCCCATGGCGACGTAATGGGTTTCTGATGAGAAAAGGAAGTGAAATGATTTGGTAAGCTCAACAGATATGGGAGGTAAAGGCGCTGAGGAATGATGGAGAGGGGCTAGCTCCAGCTCCTGCCAGCTTTCGATAGTGAATCCTGAAAGTACAAGTCACTCATTGGTGCATTTCCGGAGGCACATATAAGCTGCAGGAGGAGTGCACGAGATGAAAGAAAAACTATTTTTGCCGACAGTCTGCTCGATACGGGATTACTATTTGAAAGTGCTATATCTTGGTTTATAGCTAGCGATCAGGCACTGATCAAAAGAAGGTGAATGACTACAGCCCGTTACTTACAACTCGGGCGAGTACTCACCTGCAGCTGTCTGCCAATCACACAATTCATTTGTGTGAAATAGTACGTATCGCGGGGACAGGTGTGAGCAGCAGCTGAAAAAGTTGGTGTGTCATACATACTAACGAGTTATTTCAAGGTGCGCTTAGCGCGTTTCAGAATGTAAGGCAAGTTCTTGAGTCTTGCTAAATTCTACTGCATCCACCGGGGTCAGTACCTTGACGGAGTCGTTTGTCCTTGTGCCTTTTCGGGATGATTGATTGATCGCGATGGATTGACGGAGGCCATGGTAGGGATGATAAATCTTTATAAAAGTTGCGAAGGTCCTGAATTCGCCATCGGCCGCCATGGATTTGAATTGCTGCCAACTATAAGGGTATATCATGCGCCATAGAGGAGAAGGGATGGCTTATATTCTCTCGGAGTTCGCTGTGGCTTTCGTTCGCAATCCGGTCCCCAAAAAACCGCCACGCGCTGACTAATGAGCCATGGAAAGTGCCGAGTCCTTATCCTTATTTAACATAGTCACGTGGCATCCAAATAACGAGGTAGCCTTACTTGGGACTTAGTACATACAGCTCATCGCATCTTCGCTCAACCATCACCAACCTTTGCAATGACTTCCCAGGTGGAGTCACCCACCTCCCCGGTGGAAGAATCAGATGCTGATGCGTTATTTTCGCCACCTGAGTTTGAGCCGGAACCTGGACTCAATGGTACACCCGTTCGTTGTGCGTAGTCTAAGTACCTCCATTTTGTTGTGCAATAACCCACATTTTGACAGGGTACGATGTGAGTGAATAAGCTTAAAACTTACAGTCAAGAGTTAAGTGGGAATCATGGCATATAGGCGGATAGGACAGAGCCATATACACGCATTGCACCTTTCCAAGAGAGGCATGATACCTCCGTAGAGTAAGCACTAAAATTACGGCTGCTTATCGTGCTCACAGGCCTCAGGTTCTTCTATAAGCCAATTACGCTGACTGCACTCGGCTTTGGCCTTGCTGCATTGGCCTACGTGGCCATGACCCAGGACGTCCTGGAAGAAGGCCGGGACAAGCGGCGTGTGTACGTTTGAATGTCGTATTTGTGTGGGATACGAACCGCTGATATGGTTCTTTGATAGGGGTGCTTATGCAGCAGTGGTCTCATTCCTCATGTTCTCCATGATCCAATTCCGGGATGGACCATTCATTCGCCCACATCCCGCATTTTGGCGTGCAATACTTGGAATTAATCTACTGTACGAGCTTGCTCTCGTATTCTTGCTGTTCCAAGACTTGAACTCTGCACGACAAATGATGACTCTTTTGGATCCTTCGCTGAATCGACCCTTACCCGAAAAGAGTTACGCAGAATTTTGCGAATTAACGCCACAGAATATATGGGTACGGTATCTCCGTTATTTTTAATATGACCGGTATACAATCGATTGATGGCGTCTACAGGGTGCAATTGATATATTTTGTCTAGCACATGCTCTTGGTTGGTTTGGAAAGGCCATGGTGTTGCGTGATTATTGGTTTTGTTGGGTATTCCTTATTTATCTTCCAGTGGATTTCACGGACCTACCCCTCATTTTTAGATTCTGAGCATTGCATTTGAGTTTGCGGAGTATAGCCTACAGCATCAGCTTGCTAACTTTGCTGAGGTATGTCTGCGAGAGCCACTTCTTATCAATTGATGTTCATTTGTCAACTCATTGTTCAACAGTGCTGGTGGGATCATGTATGTCATCCCCTACTTACCCTCCGACCTGGCGCTTGATAATTTTGCTTCTGCAGTGGATTCTTGATGTCCTAGTCTGCAATTGGCTAGGAACTTACTTGGGCAAGTCGCAATCATTACAGGTTTCTAATGTTGAGGATGCTAATAGTTTTTGATAGGCATGAAGACATGCCAGTATTTGGAAGTAAAGGTGAGCTGTTACACTATGTTTCACCTGCGGGCGCCAGAAGTAAACTGCGTTTCAGCCTTACGAATGGCGCGGGCTAAGGCAAACTAGGGGACTGCGGTCAAAAGCTCGCCGCGTACTTAGCCAGTTCTCTCCACACGACTGGACTGCATTCAAATGGGAGGGGACTGCGTCCTGCTTACATTATTTTATAGTCGTATTACTCCTGGCCGTCTTTCTCGCTGCGGAGCTCAACCCATTCTATCTCAAGGTGGGCAAACCGATCAGTCGACCAAACTGCATGCGATTCTCACGGAAAGCGTAGAGTTTGCTTTGGATGGAACCTGATCATCCAATTGTGATCCTACGGCTTGCAGGTGTTTTCCTTTGTGCACTCCCTGCCGTACGAGAGCTTTATCTGTATATCAACAACCCGAAGTGAGTATGCTCGAACGATTGCGAAATATTTCCTCACATGACATTGTAGGAGAGCCAGACGAATGGGACAACATGTATGGCTTCTTCTGGCCACAATCCTGACCGAGCTTCTGGTTATTACAAAATGGAGTAAAGGTCAGTTCACGGAGCCCTTTCCTAGGCATATTCAGTGGGCCTGGACGATTGGAGGAATACTACTGGTGCTCTATCCAACATTCAGGGTGAATAATCCTTTGTTGATTTTTTTTGCTGTGGTGTTTACTGAAACTGAAAACAGTTTGGCGTACCGAGCATACGGAGATATGTCGGAAAACAGAAGCGAAAGGGGAAGGGGAAGGGAAAGAAGCTTCGATGAGACTTCATTATGGCTTATCATCTAAATATTATATGCACCGAACGAAACTCTCGTGGCTTATATCTCGTATATAATTAATCGTAGCTACTTCTAGTACATGGTTGAAGTCTCCTCTCTATGTTGGTCATACTGGTGTTTTTGACGTTCGTGGAGACAAGGGAATATTCTGGTGCTTACTACAGGAATAGCTTAGTCATCAACACGGCATGGACTGGGTAGATAGCCCTTTCAAATGACAATAGTACGCTCGTCATTCTTGTTCTTCAACCACCACACCAGTACCACCACCACCACCACCGTCCCGCTACCTTCCTTTCTACGACCGCGTACTGCATAGTAGAGCACACTTGCGTTCTCGTCATGGACAGTGGAAACGGTAGTAGTAACGATAATCGTGGACCTCGTTTCAGTCATAACTTCCATTTACCAACGTCCATTCAGAATGTATTTCGAAACATCAATCAGGCTTTCACCCACAATCATCCTACACAGCAGAATTCCACACAAGAGGTTGTCATGACTGACTCGACCTCGCTCGATACCGTAGACGCTCATGCGCCTGTCTCAGAAGTCACCCTTGATCGCGACAGGACGCCCATTACAGAGACTCCTGCCCTCCGGCTTCGCGCTGAGAACCCTGCATCATCCATCGAGGATGTAGACATGCCACTTGCTTCCAGCATCTCATCTCTCCAAAATCAGACCATTCGAGAGGATGATGAAGACTCTATGCCTGAGCTGCGCTCCGTGACAGACTCCGATGAATCTGATAACGGCCAAGCTTCTCACCCAGAAATACTCTCAACTTCACAGCCTGTCGAGGACGACCACAACAGTGAGTGGACAGATGAAGACGATCTACCGCCGCTCGAGCCTATTACCGGGAATAGACGTGCTCGCGTGGAGGATGATATAGATGAAGCCCGGGATCGTAGGCATCCTTCAGAGCGTGTAGGTGGTCCTGCCTCGCCTCCCACCCCTCCTCCACAACCCTCTAACTCCCAGCAGCGTCTACCTGCGGGCAATCAGACTTTCTTAGATGGCTTCATTGGTCCCTTATTTGGGATGAATCCGTTAAATGGTAATGCTTTCCAGGGAGCTGGTCCTGGCGGAGAGAATATAGCGGTAGAACACACTGGTGAGGGCGTTGCCCATCCTCCGCGACCGCAAAATAATTCCACCACTGGTCGCGTACTTCGTGTCGTGCCTATCTTGACTGCAGGTTTTACATTTACAATACCCATCGGAGGTCCTCCGAATCAGAATCGAGGCGGACCTGGCGCACCTCCATCTGGGGCACCAGGAAATCCGTCACCTGATGCTGGAGGTCGAGATGATTTTCTTCAAGCATTCGCAGATTTCTTGCAGCAGATGCAGCAATTTGGGGGGCTTGATGATAATCGTGAAGATCCCGACCGGGCAAAGAAGCTCATTGCGGGATTGGAGGCTGTACCAATGGGCCTCGTGAAACGCTTGGAACGAGTTGGCGGTGCACCTGGCGGCCATATTGACGGTGCAGATACTTCTGACTCTTCTTCTCCGGGTTGCGCGATTTGCTGGGATACTCTCTTGGATGCCGAGAGCGATAGTTTCAATCCTACGGCACCAGAAGAGCCAGCCGCTACAACTGAAGCAGATTCAAGTATGCCTACGAGCACCGATTCTGCTCCATCACCACCCGTGTCAGACTCACATCCCAACTCCCAAGACTCCAACCCTGCAGAACCCTCCGTTGCTGAACAGCCCAAAATCATTTCTCTTCCTTGCGCTCATGTCTTCCACGAATCATGTTTGCTCCCCTGGTTTACAAGGGCGAAGCAAGCGACGTGCCCAACGTGTCGGTTCAACATAGACCCTGAGAATCTCACCCACTCACCGCTTCCCCGTCAGTCCTTCAACTTTGGAGGCCCTCGTCCAGCTCCACAAGCGACAGGCCCTGCTCATGTTGCCCAACCAGCTCCCGGTGATGCACAAGTTGCTCCTGTGCCTGATGCACCACCAGTTCCTAATGCCGAGCAAGCCGCGGGCGGTGCTCCACTTGCAGGACCCGCTGCCTCCGAACCCTCAGCTTCAGGGCCAGCACCTCAGCCTGCATCTAACCCAGCTTCGCCTAATTTATTCAACGGTGGTCAGGGTGGCCAGCGCTTCACCATGTCGAACGCTATGCCTATAGGACCTGGGACGACTGTACATTTCCTACAGTTCCCTGCAGGGGGAAACCCTTTCGACTTCTTCACTCGTCGTGGTGATGGAGCAGCACCTGCGCCTGCTGCAGGGGGACCCATGCCGCCCCCGCCCCTTCCTCGTACTCGCACTCAGTCTCTTCCTAACATGGCAGATAATCGTCCTTTCGGCGGGCCGCAAGCAGGCGACTTCGTGACTGTTGGCCTTGACCTGTTCTTCGAAGACATGCCTATTCCGCAACCGGAAGGGCAGCCCCAAGGGGAACAGCAACCACAGAGACAGTCACAAGAGCAACCTCAGACCCAGGAGCAGCCGCAAAACCAACCAGAAGGGCCAGCTCCAGGGCAACGGCAAGGCCATGCGCTACCTGGTGGCGAAGTGCCCCAGGATTTCCAGACCTTCATTAACAATCTTATCCAGAGTGCTGCGCGTAGCTTGATTCCCATCCCAGCCTTCAATCCTGCTGGTCCACAGGGCCAGCCTCAGGATGCACAGGCGCAGCCATCGGCAGACGGAGCTCAGACACCTCCCGCCGATGTCCCTCAATCCCTTCCCGGCGGTGCCGCCCAGCCGATCCCACCATTCAACTTGCCGCGTGTGCACCCCATCCGCCCGACACGCCCCATGCCTCCACGCCGCGAAAGGAAGACATGGACGCTGCCCAGTGCCCCCGGTCCTTCTCTGCGACAGCGTGTGGAGCAGAAGGAGCGTGAGGCAGGCCTGCGTTGCTGTGACCCCTCGTGTGGCATCGGCCCCTCTGATGAAGACCCGGTTCCTGAAATGTTGGCTGCGTCGATAAAGCAGGTCTCAATACACTCGCGGTCGAATCCCGGAGAAGGAGCTGTGTGTACACATAGATTCCACCCTGCGTGCTTGGTCAGCGCAGAGCGCGTCGCTGGATGGGGCGGAGAGGATAAAGCTGAGCCGCATGTAGAGGTGTCGTGCCCCGTGTGCCGTGACGTGGGATGTGTCACGAGGGGAGAGTGGGAGGAGGGCGTGTCTGCTCTCTGAGTGAGCGATCGATGTGTGCGATCGTCCGTTCCTTTTCGCATTGTTTTTTACGTCTATTGTGAGTGATACTGTAACATTAGAGAAGATGGATGTTCTGATTGTGTTTTCTTGTGCATTTGTCTCTTAGTGTCTATCAGTAATGATTTGTGATTCACTACCCAAAAGATACGTTTTTGTTCTGTGATTCAATATTATTTTCAAGTCTCTGGACGGCCACTTGCATCGTTGATCCTGTCGCTACTTTAGTGACCCCATTGTAATTGCAACCACGAAGCTTCACGCAATATACGCAGTCATTGTATCACCGCATGATATCTGAGCCAACCGGTGCACGGGAAAAAGGTGTTGCTAATTATCTGCATCAGACTGTATTGGTGCTTGCGCAGTCATGACGACGTTCCAACGAGTCGTAGTCACTCTTGCGCTCATAAGTTAGACAGCGCGGAACACGACGCTATGTCTGTGGATGGGAAAGTGATGAATCCAATAACACCATAAATGCGCCCGCCCTGGGCCCCTTGGTGATGATCGCAGTAAAGGGCTGGGCGCTGGGTGCTGGCGATGAACTAGAAAATGAATTTTAGTGCCGGTTGGCGTTCTTGTGGTAACGGTCGGTCATCAGAAATACGTGCACAATGATGGGCATCCACAGTCTACTTAATCTTGTGTGAAGAACATGTAGAATTGTATCGTACGGGACACCGCGATATGTCTGTCAAACATGGATGAGCTCGAGAGGTGACGAATAATGAATCCAAAAACACTGCGCCTACCCATTGCTACTAGCGGGGCTACTAGAGCGTGCAGCGAGCAGAGGTCTTCAGCGGCGATGCTTAATATTAAAAGACGCCTATGGTTGAGAAGCAA
This sequence comes from Rhizopogon vinicolor AM-OR11-026, assembly GCA_001658105.1. NCBI lineage: Eukaryota > Fungi > Basidiomycota > Agaricomycetes > Boletales > Rhizopogonaceae > Rhizopogon > Rhizopogon vinicolor. Next base: position 4,412 of record KV448375.1, on the reverse strand, counting down.
TTACTTCCATGAGGGTGCGCTGTGGCGCAAAAGTGGGGCGACGGTGATGAAGCTAACAAGCAAACATAAATTTCGACACAATGGTCGGACGACAGAAAACGTGATATAAAGTTGCAAGTAGGTTTCAAATAAGAAACTAAGACTGTGCTTCCGGGTATTCTCCAGTTTCCGTGATGCAGGATGGTCCTGCCTCTGGCTGAGACTGGCTAGCCATTGATGTCGATGCAATGTCTTTCTGCTGGACGAATCGAGCCCTACAAAACTGCATCAGTAACCCATTTGACGATGAGTGAGCTGTTGTACCTGGTAGGTGTGGGAACATCGAGAGGATCTTCCTCTGTTCAACCTTCATGAGGTCGACGTCGTAGACCTGATGTTGTGGATCCGGCTTTTTCTCCTTTTCTGGAGCCAGCTGAGGCAGAAGAAGAGTGAGTGTAGTCATCTTCTGTCCTCAGAAGCAACATGGTCACCCTGGTGATAGATGCAGTCAGGCCTTGCGAACTCAATCAGAAAAACCGGTCATATGTCGCTTGACTGAGAGGAACATCGACGACTTCTGGTGCCTCTCTGTCGATCGGCGCTCCTGTTGCTTCCCCTTCGTGCTTGACGACGGCTGCTTTCGATTGAACAAGTCCTCGGCACCATGCGAGCGAGTGGATGAAGGGTTGTCTGCATCAGCGAATAATTGAAATTCAGAGGAAATAACCTCTCGATGAGACCTGTCAATGTACCCGTTCGCCATATTGCGGCGTTGGCCGGGAATCTCCCTCTAGAAATGTCTAAGAAATATGGTATTAGTTGATTATGAAACCCCATACATCAAGAAAGTGCTTTGAAGTCTGACTAAATGTTAATATATGAATCAATTGCGAGTAAGTAACACACACCTTTTTTTTTTTGCCCCGTGAAGGTCCAGCCTGAGATTGGTGTGCATGAGCTTGTGCGCGGAGGAGTAACAGTTGAAAACAGTCACCTCAGCACTCAGCGCCATCGCCAGAGGATCCCCGCGGACCCCCGCAAGTACATCCTCCAGAATCTTCTACTGTGATATTTTGTTGTCGTTGCAGACACTGAATATAAAGCACCCATCCACAGAGAACACAACACGATAGGCGTTCGCGTCATAGCGCGCAACCTCTGTGCCTGCAGGAAGCTACCACAAGTAAATGGTTCGGTTGTCAGATGCCAGAAGAGTACCCTCTAGGTTCAAGATGACTTCATTGACGTCCTTATGGTCATCGTGGCCAGTCCAGGGATCGCCACCCTCTTTCCAGGTGGACATGTCCCAAGAGCGGATCACGCCGTCATAATTATCACCTGCTGAGAGAATACTGGCGCCATCGTGAGTCCATGTGAGCAAGCGGTTCTATGCTTTGTTGAAGTCGGCATGGTCCTTGGATTGAGTCAGATGCTCCCTTCGATCATCATCCAAGTCCCATATTAGGATATCTTTTCGGTAGCAAGGCCGAGTTGACCAGTCGGAGAACATTGGACGCAAGTGACACGTGCACCACACTAGAGAGGATCGCCTTGGCGGCCCTTTCCACTGCCAGGTGGTCGTGTCCCATAAGCACGCGCCACGCACCCATGGCTCCCAATATGGTCTGTCTAGGTGAGACTCCAGAGTCCCATATTGTCAATCGGTTGACCGCACGACTTTCGAGACCTTCCACTGTTTGGCGGTGGGTAACTGCCAACCTTAGTTGTTGAGCTCGTAATGATCTTCAAGGCATCTCGTGCACTCTGCTGGATGAAATAAAGAGGCTCATTCAACAATTAGATGTGAATACTGATTCTCGTAATAAAAGACCTTCAAAAGTCATGATGATGATATCACTTCTATTGCCACGTTTCCAAACGGCGAGAGAATCGCGAGTCCGCCGACAAGACTGGAGACTTGAGTACGGCAGGGATGATGTGGAATGTGAAGAAAATCGTCGATGTACTCGTAATCTTGAGAGACGGCAAACGCGTGGTCAGCACTGGGAGAGGGAGCCAGAACATGATTTTGACAGACGAATGAAGAAAGTCTCGTTCCTTCTCTACTGCTGGTGACCTGGCGAACTTTGCGTGTAGTGGGGTTCCCACGCATCCTCGACTCGACATGGATTGTTTAGTGAAAGTGTCGTTCAAATTCAAACGTTCACATGTTCATAGACCGTTCATGTGGAGACAGTTGCACATATTCCACCCTGCCTTCCGCCATTCCAGCTACTCATGTCCTTCCACTTGCCATGTCTCCGAATCGTCCAAGTTACTTGGACGATTCAGAGACATAGCATGCAAGTTGCATTAAACACTTCCCTCTACTTTGTCTCTGACATTATAGTGTTTTCTCCTGGTTCACAACCAGACACCTCGAAGCTCTTCTCGCTTTTCATCGAAGGAAATCCACGTCATTGCTTCCCAAATTTATCGCTACGCGAACTTATCTGCACTTCTTGGATCAGCATAATTTAGGCGGACCTGGTATGACGGACTCGCCTGAGAAGACCCCAAGAAGGTCAATGCTCAATGCACACAGCCACGAAGTGCAGGCGGTATTAAGGTAGGTCAACATGTCTGCGTTATCTTGGACATGGACGACTCTTATTCTGGTGTTCGAGTCCTCAATCTTGAGGGCATGCTTCTCAGCTTCGTTGGTATTTATTGATGTAGATCGTGTCGAACTTCATCGCATTTCAGATATATGCCAACCCGACCATACCGTCTTACACGCGAGACCTTGGTAACTCCAGCTCGGAAAGTCGCTGCGTATATAATGCAGAGCCCCGACCGACTTCACATTTCCTGTGTGTTCTCGTTTCTCGCGTCGGCTCTGGATAGTTGGTTCGTTTTATAATTCCACAGGTCAGTATCATGATGCCTGAAGGTCCCAAGAGGATGAAGCAGCTCATGGCGATGATTCAAGTAGATGAAGTTGGGAGACCGAAGGCGCTGAGTCAATGAGGGAGATTACAAGTACAATACATCTGAAGTCAATATTGCAGTTGAAGAGTATATGCTAAGTTCGACTTTCATTGGGGCAAGAGAAAGCATGGTACATTGTATCAAGTATGATGCTGCAAAGGCTGTACGCCTAGGGAGATAAAACTAAGCAGACTGTGCCTCTGGCTCAGACTGGCTAACCATTGGTGTCAATTTCGTCCTGCGGGGTAGATCGAGCCCTACAAAACTGCATCATAAATCCGTCTAATAATGAGTGGGCTACACCTGGTGGTAGGTACGTGAATATCGAGAGGATCTTCCTCTTGTTCAGCATTCATGAGGTCGATATCGTACACTCGCGGCAGTGGATTCCGGCTTCTTCTGCTTCTTCCGGAACCAGCTGAGGCAAAACAAGAGTGCGTACGGTCGTATTACGTCTTCCTCAGAAGCAACATAGTTGCCCTGGTGGTAGATGTAGTCAGGCCTTATGAACCCAAAAGATCGGCAAAAACGAACATATGTAGCTTGTCCAAGGGCAACTTCTTGAGCCTCTATTTGCGCTGTGTTCCTTTCGCTTCCCCTTCGTATCTGATGACGACTGCACCCGATTGAAGATGTTCTTGACACCATGCAAGCGAGTGAATGGAGGACCATCTGCATGGGCGCGAAGTTGGAACGCAGAGGGAACAACCCGGGGACAGGGCTTGTCGACGTGCTTTGCCTCGGGCTCCATATGCCATTGTGTATTGCCTGTCTGGTGCCGAATGATAGAATCGGCCATCTAGGCAGATCTGTAAACAATTGTAAACGACAATATTGATATTTGATTGATCATGAAGCGAGCGCGTCGGTGGCACGAAGTTCGAACAATCAAAGTAATGACCCACTGTGGATATTAAGGCTGTAAATACCAACAAACAACACGCTCACTTATAATATTTAATCTCTCCCTTGTCATATATGTCTGCCCGCCAGCCGTAATCATCATTCCTTAACCTTCGTGGATCTAGGCAAGTTCGCGCTCGCATAATAACGTCTATACGTCCAACTGACTTATCGCGTCAGACCGTCATGACCGTTTTCTTCGTCGTGCTGAAAACCGATTTATTGCCTGTTGAAGTTTCCAACGACGCTAGAATCTTTCAAATCTTTCAGTACCTCAAATCCGAATCAGACGTAGGGCATCGCATTTTGGGTAGAACCTTGTATGATCAATACAAGTACTACAAACTCAAGAACCCCGTGCCAGTCCCTGGTCGTATCACAGACAGTAACTCCGCCGCGACCGTCCAGGCATGTCTGGATAAGAGCAATTGGGAAGAAGTGTCTGCTCGTGATACCTTGGATGTGCCGGGTCAAACTTTAGCTGCAAGTAATGTATACATAGTGATCCAGCCTTGTGGCGGTGAGCCTCAGCCGTCAGGGTATCTGTTGATAATTTAGCCCATCCACTTCTTCAGATCCAACACAGACAGCTATTGCAG
>KV448374.1:26951-38322 GCA_001658105.1 Rhizopogon vinicolor AM-OR11-026 | reverse complement strand
TGCAACATTGACGACTCAACAGAACGCAATTGATGCATACTACTCTGCATTGGTGCGTTGTTTTCATATCTATAGTGTTAACTTAACAACATTTCATTCCAGCAGACAGGTACGTGGAGCTCTGCCAGTGGACCATTTGGCGCACAGACGCTGGAGAAAACTAACTATGATGGGCCCTACCCCACGTCGTGAGTTGCCTCGAGATTTTCGGAGAAAATGACTTTGACCAAATTTTGGTCTTAAGCAACAAATATATCATCGATTTATGGGGTATCATTCGCGCATGAACTGGTTTCTGCGATACGCGCGCGATTCCATATGACAACCTTGCGGATTATCTCTCCTATGCGACCTCCAGTGATTATCATCCAACGTGTTAGGAAGGAAATTTTGCACTTTAACTGAATGGCACCTCATTTGGACCCTTCGGTTCGCGGACAGCCTATTTACTTTGAATATTTCGATACTCTCTATTCAAGATGGACAATGTTGTTTCCTTACGTGACCTACGCTAAGTCGAATGATTTTAAGCAGTAGTCCTGCATTCTCTCAAGTAATACGTATCACCCGCCGTTTTCATGCGATTCAACCGAACAACCAACGATCACGTTCTCATCAGTCCGTTTCTTTAATTGATTACTGCAGCATATAACCAATGAACGAGATGATAATCATAGAGGTCAATTGTCGGGGGCTGGACTAGTACGATGTTGTAAGATAATAGAACTTCAGAGCCAGATGTAGGAAATTTTGTAAGTAATCGAGTTTTGCGCTAACAACGTTGTGGAGTACTCACAAAGGATCAATCAGACCAACAAGCCTGCAGTCTTGGAGACTCCTTGACGTTTCTCATATTCCCAAGTGCCCTCTGTGCCAGTAGTTTCAGGCACAGTTTCCTCGCTTGCTTGAGATTTCGCGGCTTCATTCCCCGTCGCAAGAGCCCTGCGATATATATTCGGTCCGCAAAACAGGTTAAAGAAGCTCATCACGATTGCGAATGTTCCAGCATAGAATGCGTAGAACTTAATTTCGGGCTCGCGATGAGCTAGGTGCAGGAAAACAACCCCCATGCTGCACCAAATTTGCAATAGTCAGAAGCTGCTTGCGAAAAGGAGTCTCGTGCATGACACTGACCAAAATATTGCCGCAGTGCGGATGCTAGATTGCCAACAATTAGCTAGGGTTGACTCGTTGTGTATGACTTACAAGTGAAATATGGTGGCAGTGACTGCGACTGAGACTGAGACTACATTTACGTCCATCTTGACAAGAAGAACAGCAAGGTGATTGAAGGCACGAATGGTTGCTTTTCAGTCAGATGAGGCACTGCAGATTTTAAAATGGTATCCCGTCTTCACTGAGCTGTACCGATACCGCGTACCTGATATCGTGGGTTCCATAGTATTATTGGCAGGTGAGTCTGCCCTCTCTTGATGTACAAGAGCGTTATTTTAGCCTACATAACATTAAATGACAGCAGCGCTCATGGGTTTTTCACTCCCACCTGCTGAAGCGGTGTTGTCGTCACCGATTCTGCGTCCCTGACCTCGTGCGTCGGGCAGTATAGGCAGATGGCTGCCCTCCGCTCCTGTGAGACTGTTTACGGACAGGTGTATCTCCTTATTTCAGCCAATCAGCCGATGTCAACGACGATGCTATCTTCGTTTTTCCACTGCCACCTAAGGGGGGACTATCTTCGTCTATAAAGATAAAGGCATGGCTACGGGAGACTAACTCCCACCAGTCCGGTTGAAACCGCACCATGTCAAACTTACCCAAGTGTCCTCTACCGTTGACCGAGCAGGTGACCGCCAAGAAAGCATTTCAAATCATTGGAGCTGGTATCATTCTAGTGTAAGCCCTCATATCGTAGATATAAAGCGACCTGACCACCATTGCTTGACAGTGCCCGGTTAATCAATTGTATCTGGTGAATTGTTAGTTTTCTTGCCATAGTCAAATGTGCTAGACATCGTACCCAGCGTCGCGGTCATTTTCATCCATCTTGGCTCAACCATTCCAGCACTCAAGCCATATGCCAACTATACCGGTTACCACAAACTTGGGGGAAGGCCGGCTTATTTTGTAGGCATATTCTTTTTTGGATCTTCTTGGTGGTGTCGTCGACTGGTGGCCGTGGCACCGAGACAGGGCACAAGCAAAAGCTTGACGTCCAAAAAGCTAACGAGGGGGCGAAGAATATTGTACGTGTTTTACTGGCATCAGGTAATGTCACTGACTAGTTCTGTGTGCGAAATTCGAATTACAGCATCGGTTAGCTCACCTAGTTAACACTCACTGAAGAAACGACTCAGACTGAGTTACTCCTATTCTAGCTGTCCTTGGTGCATACAACACCTGCAATGGATTGGGGTTTGTTTTCCAACCACGGAGAAAAGTTGATTTCAGCGTGTGGCTCTACATATTAGGCCTCCTGACCCTCAGGGCTGCTGTTTACCAAATCTACATTGCCTACGTAGGAAGGGTGCCAACGAAGGACAATAATAAAACTGTGGACAACAATGACAGTCAGCCTGCATCGGAAGAGGTTACTACGGGGAATGTCAACAATGACGTACTCAGTAAAGTGTTTATGATATAGAAAGCGGTGGGAGGGGCTCCGAAGTAGTAAAGTTAAAAGTCAGTTACTCTAAGGAATCATTGCGTTATATGAAGGTTGACTATGGCGAAAGAAAACAGGAACGCCTTGACATGTACACAAATCAGTACTGTTGCCAAGTAGTAATCCGCTAGCACCCACTGAGACCTTGAGCATTAGAATGCGAGGGATCCATAAACATCAGAGCAAGCCAAAAGTTGTCAATTGGCATGCCCCGATGAATGTTGGCAAATCGTTTGAGTACGCTCGGCACAATAAAAATGAGTGGGAGTTGGGCTGCGAGAGCATTTTGATTTTGATTCCTGCACAACGCACGACATGGAGAGTCACGCTACTTTAGAGACCACTAGTCTCGGCAGTTGCCCGGCGAGCACATTCATGATTAACATCACACGTGGAGCAAGGTGATGTGACGCTCGAGTCTAGATTTGCGGTAAGTCAAGTGGTGCTCCACACCCCCGAGCACAGCGAGGGGTTGTGATACAGACTCGAGTAGAGTATACTAGGCAGACCAACTCCTGCACTCAGCGCTGCAGACCGCCGTCTCCGAAGGAAAAGCGTTGGTAGGTAGAGCATTGAGAGGCTAGTGAAACGGTCAGGTAGCGGTTTCGAGCCGACGAAAGCTCTCATCAGGGGGATTCCGCTACCCCGACCGCTCGTACTTCTAGTTCCACGTAGGAAGCTCCCTTTTAAGTGGGAGTAAAATGAGTAATTTGGTCCGTGCACGATATACTGATCGTTCCAGCACGCCCAGACACATACGGCCCTCTCCGGTCAGAGACAGATTTCACTGGGTCGGACTCTTCGATGTTATCGATGACACTCACTGGTACTGCACCATTGCATCATCCCGGGCCAGCACGCCGACATGGAATCCCAATAGAAAAGTCACACGATCAATTATAAATTATAATACTCAGTTGCAAGTTTGGTTTCCGTGTTCTCCACGACGATGAACAACAGCAAACACCAACCTCTTCGGTTGTATGGCGCTCCTTCTATAACAACCAGGAAGAATATTACTTGGAATGGCGGACAGCCGTTTGAGGACTCTGATGTGCTTGTGCTTTCTTCCCGGTCCACAAGCGACCCTTCTTCCAAAGATTCCACACAGCTTTACCTCGACTTACGCCTCTCGAAGCCTTTGGTACCAGACAGCACCATTACATGGGGCTTTGCTGGTGTCCGTGTCACACTCTCCTCAACTCCTCTTCGTTTCCGATGGGGTCATTACATCGACTCCCGTGGACGCGATTCTGGCCCTCCTGACGAGGGCACAATGACATCCTACGATGGGGAAGAAGTGGAAACTGGAATCGGGCTAAACCCAAAGACAGGAGAGCAAGAGCAGTATGAAGAACGTTGGGCGTGAGGCAATCCATTCAACTCTCCAATTTCATATCATGATTTCTGTGTGATAGTGATCAACCAGTAACACCAGCTACACCGTTCGCATTCCTCACTTCATCTCGCGAACCCCATGAATCAGCCGGATTTATTGCAATTCTGGGAGAGCATGCACTTGCACTGCGTCAGGAACAGTCTCCGAACGATGCTATATTTCAAGCAGTGCGCATTCGCATCTTGAATTCATCATCTTCCGGAAGGGACGTTGTGTTCAAGCAGAATGCAGACATCTTGCACCCGTTATTAGAAGCTGCGCTTTCTGCGATTGAGCAATGGAATGGAACTCCCTGGCAATGTGGCCAAGAAATCGCATTACAGGATGACCGCTGGATTGTGTGGGATGCTGGTGTTGCAGGGGGGAGTGTTTGATTCATTTAGAACCTAAAGATTTACACAGTCCTTGACCTCGACTCCCGGGTACCGGGACGTTCATCGCGTTGTTCATAACAGTACTAGCCATCCACGAGAAGGCTCTGCGACAGTATAACTACTACATTCATGTTTGTCATCTGTCGGTGATGGCAACAGTGTGAATCTCTCCACCGCTAGTCAGTTAGCTGACAGCAAGCTGTTCACCTTGGAATTTTGATATTGTCGCGGACTGCGGATGTGGCTGGTGCCAAACCGAACCCAGGCGCATAAACACCGAGTCTAATTGACATCGGCTTTAGTATCGACACGGACACGCCATAGCCTGCTAGTAGTTCAGAGAGATCTTGACTTGGGCCAGCCAATTGGCCAAGCTTAAAACTTGAATATAGACAGGAGGTGTCACATTCAAGGCAAAGCATGGTGCGGAACTTGTTGGTGTCGGTATCCTGATACCGGGCGGGGGACACGGACGGGTGAGCGTTGGAAACTGGAGCAACAACCAGCGAGACTCAACTCTAGGCTGAGACCCAGAGGCTCGCAACGCCTTGGCATTGGTCCCGTTTCTTCGTTCAGAAGCCTGTGCAATACCAAGTGGGGTAACTCACAAGCCATTGGTAGACTGCTTAACTGTTGGGGTTATGTACTCCATGCACGTTCTACACTGCCCTGGGCGACGAGTGACAAAGCGTCTGGACCCAAAATGACGTGACCGGAACGACGGAGTGTTATAACATACAGAATACCTAGAAGATCGGATTGCACCTGGGGCTGCGAACCTAAGAACAAAAGCTGACTGAGGGACTGAGTAGGGCCGAACACCGCTTAATGAAACATTTTAATGTACTGTGCACATGGTGCGATGACGATGGTACGATGAAAGCTTAGAAATCTGAGCCGAATGAAGTCCGATAATGACCAACGTTTGGGGTGGTCGTTGGCGATTTGCTCGACAGCACAGTCTTGAGAAGTGACTTATTTTGTCTCTTTCTCCTAGCAATACACACGTTTCGCGTTAATCTGGACATCCTCGGATCACAAAGCAAGAGTGCGGACATAAGTACGAACTAAATAGCTGTGAGTGAGCGAAAGGAGGGGTCGTTTATCGGCTCACGTACCTTATCACATCATTGATTAGATCAACCTCCCCAAAGTATAAAAGTCCCCCTTGATTCCCGACAAATCCGCACCTCTCTACTCTATCCCATCATCAATACCACTCAGTCAACATGGTGAGCACATTGATCAACTGAGCATATTGTTGGTTGCTGATACTATCGACCTCAAGGTTAAAGTCGGTATCAACGGGTATGCTATCAAAGTCACTCAACACAACGTTTATCGCTAATCAGATATCCTTTCTTGTTGCTAAATAATTAGTTTCGGTGAGTACATCCTCTTGATTCGTTATATATCTATTAATAATATGTCGTTCGCTCAGGTCGTATTGGCCGTATTGTGATGCGCAATGCGCTCGAGAACCAGGATATCGAGGTCGTTGCGATCAACGAGTGCGTTCACTTTTTACCGGATTCCTGCATGCATCTAAGCGGATGATTTTTTCGTCTACAGTCCCTTCATCGAATTGGATTACATGGTCAGTGGATCTGTTATCGTTGCGCACCGATTTTGCTCTGATCGCGAATCAATATAGGTTTACATGTTCAAGTACGACACCGTGCACGGTCGCTTTAAGGGCGACGTCCACACCAAGGACGGAAAGCTCTACATCAATAACAAGCCTATTCACGTTTTCGGCGAGCGGGACCCCAGCAACATCCAGTGGGGTTCTGTTGGTGCTGATTACATCGTCGAGTCCACTGTAGGTCTCTAGACTGTTCATTTTGCATCTCGTAAGCTGACCAGAACGACGTGAACAGGGTGTCTTCACTACCATCGACAAGTGAGAACTTATCCTATATAGATCGAGCGCGATGTACTGAGACTGATATCCCAGGGCCTCTGCTCATCTCAAGGGTGGTGCAAAGAAAGTCATTATCTCTGCCCCTTCAGCTGATGCTCCCATGTTCGTGTGTGGTGTCAACCTCGACTCTTACGACTCCAAATACACCGTTATCTCCAATGCATCATGCACAACCAACTGCCTTGCGCCCCTCGCCAAGGTGATCGATGACAACTTCGGCATCGAGGAGGGTCTCATGTCCACCATCCACGCGACAACAGCTACCCAGAAGACCGTCGATGGTCCTTCAAACAAGGACTGGCGCGGTGGCCGTGCTGTTAACAACAACATCATCCCATCCTCCACGGGCGCTGCTAAGGCAGTCGGCAAGGTCATTCCTTCCCTCAATGGCAAGCTCACGTATGTCATTTTGAACCGGTCTTAAATCAAAGGCGCTGACATGTTCTTGTAGTGGGCTCGCCTTCCGTGTTCCTACTTTGGACGTCTCCGTCGTTGACCTCGTCGTGCGCCTCAAGAAACCCACAACCTACGATGCCATCAAGGAGGCCATGAAGGCTGCAGCCGATGGCCCCTTTAAGGGCGTCCTGGCCTACACTGACGAGAACGTCGTCTCGACTGACTTCCTTGGTCACCCTGCATCGAGCATCTTCGATGCCTCTGCTGGTATTATGCTCAACAGCCAGTTTGTGAAGCTGATTTCATGGTACGACAACGAGTGGGGCTACTCGAAGCGTGTGTGCGACCTGGTCGTATTCGCCGCCGGTGTGGATTCGAAGCAAGCGTGAACAGAATCATTCACCTGAGAGGTATTGCTATTAAAAACAAATGTTGCATGTTGTGTATGGTACGTAGTGACACTTCTATAGATCCACTTAGTTGTTTGTAAAGGAACCAAGGAAGCGTGAACACTTCTACAAATTCGAAGCCTGATATTCAGCATTTTGTGACAGGGGGTCATCACATGAAGTGCGGAAATGCGTCTGTAAATGCTACATAATACATATGCAACAGCAATCTTGTTCGTCTCGCTATCTCGTACAGCCACGTCAAGACTCCGACTCCAGACTTCGCATTGAAATTTCCTTTCTCAGCTAATGTTCGTTCAGAGCGCCGCTGTGCTCCCTTCTGTTGTACGCCAATTAATGATCATACAGGCTGGATCGTGAGTGATTCGTTCTGTTCGGCGGAGCTCAATAGCACTAGTGCTGCTGTGATTCGGTCCAGAAGTATGGTTCGATCCTGACTAGTGGTCAGGTTCTCGATGGTCTGGTCCACTGTAACGCCTTTGGACCTAACCGAATAGAAGTACGGTTTTCGGTTCGTTTTACGAGTCAATACCGTTGCCTCAGGGGCCATGGAGAGGCAGGCATCATAATATCGTGTACATGATACACTCTGTTTTCATATAAAGTGTCTCACTTTCTTCTTCCTCTCTTGGAAGATTATGCAAGTGATCGCATTTCTCGCCCTTTCGTCATTGACGGTCTTGGAAACGGTCTTGGCAACGGTCTTGGCAGCAAAGCTTTCTGCCCCAATGGCGTTATGGAGATATTTCTTCAGGTCTGGCCTGTAGGAGTAGCCTTGTGGTCCCGGAAATAGCATAAAAACTAAGCAGGTATAATGGGACTCGACATGCATCGTGTTTCAATGTCGTGAGGTTGGCAAGATACAAAGGATACACGAAAATACAAGGTGCATACTGTAACAAGCACAAACTCCCAGATACAATATATACAGTATCAACCGACAAAAAATAACTAGAATATACCTGGAATGAGTCTGTACGGTACTCTTTTCGACCAGCGATCCCATTCTTCACCGAAATGCTTACGCAGCATGGCGTCTTCGCTGATGGACCGGGCGCGGCTTAGCACAACGGATAGCACGACCTGGCCAACCCATACTCCCAGCACGGCACGCCCGAAATAAGTCGACAGCCATCCGGATGACCGCATGAACGATCCGGGGCTCGCATATATGAGGGACATGCCTGACAAGGCGATCCAGCTAGATGCATAGCCGGGATGACGAACGATGCTGTACGGGCCTGCGGTAACGAGCCTGTGGTTTTTACGGATGGAAAGCTCATGAGTGAAGTGGCGTCCCATGACGCGGAAACACCACATGCGCCCTAGGCCGCCAATGGCGACGAGGGTTGTCCCGAGTACGAAGTACCGGTTTGGCGTGAGTTCTGGAAGCCTACCGTGAACTAGGGTAGAAAGGACGGTGGATGAGAGAGGCGACGGGAAATGAGCTGCGAGTATGACTGCTATCTCCGCAACACAGGGTATCAAACCGGATAACTGTGGCCAGATGTTCACCAAGGCGAGTGCGTGTTGGCAATTTACTCACCCGTTGCAACACCGGGTAAACAACTGGGCATATCCGCTCGTAGAACGGGCCTCCTATAACGACTTCATCGTGAGGTGCCGTGGTTGGAGGTATATACGAGGCATTGAATATAAGAACAGACGGCACTAGGAAAGGGAGTCTCAGAAGGGTCATTGTCAATCGTAAAAGTCGTCACTTGTCGTGAAAATCGGCCAGGTCAAAGGTTCGCGCACCTCTTATGTATGTCTTCGCATACCCACATAGCTTATCGCTTTGAAACGACCCCGGGTTGTCAAATTCCACGGAGGATCAGCGATTCCCCGAGATTGAACAAAGAAGCTCTACATAATACCGGTCTATGTCGCTTTGCTGGTTAGTAAAACACAGGTTTGTCACATCATTACGTTGTGACGGCTGTCAGGATCTAGCCTACCAGTGGCATCATGTGCACATCAATCTACGTTTCGCACTGAAGCGCGTATGACTGAAAAGGTTAGGACTCCAGGAGAGAAAAATGCTGTACCGGTGGACGGGACAATATCACAGACTGTCCCGGTCACTGGCATGACCTATACTCTGGAACTGAGATTAACTGGAGTCAATTTGGGTAGAACCAGAAGGTGCTGTAGCTATTAGGTTCACAAATAACGCTCAAGAACTTCCACGTGCCCCGTGATGTGCGGGCCGGTGTATTTTTCAGGTATAAACGGACAACCGCATCAGATTCAGATGCCCATCAAGCTAACGCCCCTGCCACTTTGCTCCTCGAGGCTGCCGGTGTATGTTATAGTTCAGTAATACAAACCCTATTATGAACCGGCGGACCGAGCTGCAGCCGGAGAGCACGGACCTACAGCTTGATATATGTAGAAGGCGGACTGAGCTTTCGTCACAACTTGCGGTCTTGTCCATGGATTTTCTACCCTGGGCGCTCGCGCTGCCTTTTTTCACCACACCGTGGCACATGCTTCCGTTACAGCCATCTAGGGGAATGCTAACGACTGCTACTACTGGTTGGTATGGTATGCTGCAGCAGCTCACGAGTCACGACAGGACTGTCCCAACTTCGTGACCCCCACCGGCACTCCCAACTCACCCCCGGTCGATGGAATCACCATCCCACTACCTAGTAATTACATTTCAGAAAGCCACGACCCTCAATTCCACAGGAAGTCTGTAATTAGTCCAGCCCGTGCGTACTAGTAGATGTGATAAGTTGAATTGATTGTGACCGACGGGCACACAGGCGAACTCAATTCATGCAACGTATCATGATATGATGGAACATCTGATGCCTGACTGACCCATCATGTCGTTTCTTTTCCACCTTATATAGCGTCTTACTTGAGTCTGATGGCATGCAGCCCGTCCTTGTTCGCATCGCTGGAAACGCATGCAGATCCATTAGTCTTGAATATTAATGCAGCTTGAAGGACTCGGACAAACCTTGGTTCATCAACCCTGTATCACTAGACTGATACTCTGAGTCTTGGGTCTCTGAAGTATCCATCTGCTGGAAATATTACTGCACTTGCCAATAGGAACTGTCTTGCTTTTATTTGGCCCGCCTACGGGAGCCTATGCGGGAGAAGTGTTCCAGCCTAGATCTACTGTCATGATATCTACGACACCGGTAAGTTATTAAAGTTTCATTCAATTACAGTTCAGGCCTTTCTCGCAGAGCATTGCCTTCCAGGCCCTTCCTTATGAGGTCAAACGCTTGCATGGCGAACAATCAGATGGGCAGCGCGAGTTATGTGTATGTGAGTTCCGAATGGGAACCGATCGCATCTTTCCAAGTTTCAGAGATAGCTAGCTTAGACTGTCATGCGCGTGGCGCTAGGTGCTTGAGAGGTGACTGGACTATTTCCTTTTTGATTACTAGGTGCTCTCTCACAACCTCTTGAAGTTTGGACTCCCTGCCTTACCACCGACTCGGAACAATACCGTCAGTTAAGTGGTACTGGTCTTGTATGCCACTGCGGCTGTTAAGTTCGAAGCACCCCGAAGGCTTCTGCTAGCTTACGGCAATTATATAACACCCCAGTGATCAGTGATCAAACGCGGTGTGGTAGTTGTGCGAATTTAATCTTCAGTTATCCCATCTCATGTTTACGAATGCTCATCCTTCTTGGGAGTTTCCGTGGCGTCCGGTGGAGCCCTATCTGCATCAATGCATATTAATCATTCATTAGTTCTGTTCGCACCTGATTCCTATTATAATGGTTATCGAGCATAATATCGGCTGCCGGTTTCTTTCATTGTGCTACCACGATGAGCTTGAAAGACGATTTCGATGTGGACGACGCTGCCCGTGTGGGGCTGCAGAAACTGGGTTACAAGCAGGAGATGAAACGGGTTTGTGCTCGTGCTCGTGCGGTCGCGTATCATGCTCATGGTCGCTTCCTAGTCTCGAGGACTAGTACATATATTGTTCAGTGAGTATGGTATTCCTTTCATACCGTGGAGGTATTAACACTTTCCGATAAGTGACGCTAGGTCAGTCTGCTGGATGAAGTGAAGACACCAACTGAGTTGCTTGTTCAACGAATTCAATTAGCGATCATGGCAGTCCGTACGTTTCAGCAGCAATTTTGATCAGCACTGCAATTTATAGTAGTCTCTTAGCATATGGCCTTGCAGCTCCTATAGCGACATCCCTCGTCGCAGGTGGTCCAGTAGTGATAATATGGGGGTTAAGTCTGCCCTTTCCAACTTTG
>KV448374.1:12482-23611 GCA_001658105.1 Rhizopogon vinicolor AM-OR11-026 | reverse complement strand
CAGTCATCCCAGTCACGAAATCTACAATGAGTGAGTTGGTTTCTGCGTCTTGCGTGAGTCGGGCTAGGTCGCTGAATGGGGCGGGCAGATTATGCCTCGGTCGTATTTGTGGGGTTCGGAGTGATCAGTGCAGTGTGGTATATGATCAGTATGTTGTTCGCTTGCCGTCTAGGAACGGATTTGCTTACTGTGGTTCAGATGGCCGATTGCACTATACAGGGCCTCCCATCACGGAAGAGCCAACAGATTCCTCGGGGCTAATCGGTCGTCTTCCAATTCAATCGAATAAGATCTGACGAATTCGTGTTCCCGACTCTTATCACAGCATCACCATCTATTGTACAATATGATTTGCTCAAGCTTTGATGAGAATAGATCGCATTGAATTCGGTAAATAATGGTGACGCTATTAGAAGATAATGGGATATCATGTAAGGAGTGTTCAGCATCACGGAACATAAAGGTACAACGAAAAGATAAGCACCACTCAAGGGGAACTTGAACCCTCATCCCAAGTTCCACCTCACTAAGCACGCAGTTTCGGGATCACCTTGACCATCTGGTCAATGTTGATGAACTGCACCCAAGCCTCCAAGTCCTTTGCATTATCATGCCAGATGAATTTGGACTCCTTTGTGCCCCTGAAAAATGCGCACGCGCATTGATAAGACTCCTCGAGCATAACCCCGCCCATGCGCTGTACGCCGAGCTGTGCCTTGAACACGCGGAACTCCCACCCCTGGAGCGGGTGTTCATCGCCCCGCGCGGACTCCTTGGGAATGTTAAACTCGAGGCGCGACCAATCGAAAGCGGCACTCTGGCCTACGGCTTTGATATATGCTGCTTTGAGTGAAAGGAGGATGGAAAGGCGGCGGAGGATGATTTCGTCCCCATATTCGGCTTTGAGGAAGGTCATCTCTAGGGGAGTCAGCTGGTGGTGAGGCGCATGGTCAGTATTGGTGAGGTTTTGTGCCTGACTTGGTGCTTACCTTATGTGCGAAGGATTCGGCGTAGGCTGCCACCGAGACGCCTTTGGGTTCTACAGAAATCTGCTTGATGCCCAAGCCGATGTTTATTACCTGGCGCTGACGTCCCTGCGTCATTACCATACCGCAGAGTGAGTTGTCATATGCAAGATGGTATCCAATCATGGACTGGAGGAATTTTTCTGGGGGCATGTCGTCAGGCGACTGTTGTAGTACAAGGCGTCAATGACATTGCACCACTCAAGAGAGTATCTGGCACCTCACCTGCTCGATCCAATGCTTTCCATTCGAAGTAACGCAGTCTTTCCACTTTGAGCGTGATATTCGTCGGTGGCGCATCATAAGAAGGGGTAACATATGACAGATGAGCTGTCCTGCGGGAAATCAGCAACATGACTGAGGGCGAGTAGTGGAGTGGTGCTTACGAAAAGAATCTATAGACGTGGGCTGGTATGGTAGTCTAGCATGGGGAACGCAGTCCTGGACAAGGTGGAAGCACTTGTCGTATTCCTGCGGAGGAAATGAGGCGCTGGTTTATCAAGGACGATTGGGCCGAACCTCTGTCAAGACATCACGATTTATTGAAAGCATCCAAACTAGGAGAGGACAATCCATGGCCATTGAGGTCCAGAAGTTCTATGAGAGAAATACTACAAGCTGGTTTTATAATATCAGTGTCATACGAAACGGGTGTACAATGATTGCATTGCAACGCACCGTGCTGGGTATGAAGTTTGGCAGTAAAATTACAAGATTCCTGGATGCTAGTGTAGTAGTCTCAATACAAGTTTTTTTTCAATTTTAACCCAGGAATTTAGGTGGAGGAGGCTACGAAGGAAAGACACAGCAATTGCGCACGGTCTGGCACGGAAGTTGGTCATTATTATAAGATGCTCACTTAGCCTAACAAGCAAACCGCACATTTTGGGTAGCCACGTGGGGACACCGGATTCTCTCTTCCCGTTGTTTGATCAAGTCCCTTGGAGTGCTTGTTTCATCTGGAAACTCGAAGCCTCTGGAAAACATTTTGCTCATTTCGGCCGTGTTGATTACGCTGCGTGTTTGAAAAAAACCGATCGAGGACGTCGGAGATGATCAAAAGATGTGAAAGGATGTTACTTTTAACTGCGCTTGTCCCCATCCGTCAAAACACGACGCTGTCCTCGAGTCCTCCAGTGGTTCCCATGCATGTCTATAGCCCATTTATAGGGTGCCACTACCTGTTAGCTACACTATGCCGAAGTCAATCACTCTTATTATCTTCCCAAGTTCGCTCCCCTCCGCAGTGCACGTGTATTCGAGCAACGTACTCCACCACGCTAAGCAACACTCGGCTACAACGTTCACAACGTGCATGCCTATCCACATTCATGATAGAAAACACCTCTAAATGGTAAGATGACCCGACAGTCTGACTCCGACTGGAAGCACTATCCCCAAGTTCCGAGTCACGTTGTTCTACAAGTAGAAGGCGCTGATCTCGGCTTGCTCCTTTACCGAAACATCCCCACCGCCGTCCAATAGTCCACCCACTGCACTGCATCAGCCGACGACAGCGGCTCAAGCTCCTTCACTGTCGGACTGACACGCTGGGCCACCCCTGTAGCGAATGAGGTAAAGCCACCCGCTTCTGAAGACAGTTCACCAGAGGCCCTGATGGCGATGTCTGATCTCGTTATGAAACGCATGAAGTCAAGAAGCTTGATAGCAGGCTGCAATCGAAGACCAGGTGGGAAAACGTTCTGCCCAGTCATTGGAATACACGTACGATGCGCTTCATGTTTTCTTCGCTCACATCCTTGCCACTCGATTCCAGCTTTTCGAGCCACTCCGATAATGGAACGAGAGGTAGCAGGTCGCTCGTTACCTTACGCTCGCAAATGGCGTCCGCAACAGGCAGCATCAACGCTTTCCACGGTATCGGTCTCGGGTGTACCAGATTAACTGCGATTGGAGGTTCTTCTTCCGAGAAAGCTACATCGAGAATAGCATTTGATACGGCGTGGGGAGGGATCCAAGACAGAAGCTAAATGGTGTGTCATTGATGGGCACCCTTAGCAGGGATGCATTGATATAAACTTACCCCTTGGGCTTCTGGAAGAGCACCCAGGCTCACACTCGACTTGACGATGATCGGTAGCCAGTCCGTCGTCGACCAAGCTCCTCGCGGAGGTCCTCCTGATATTTGTCCAATTCTGAATGAGGATGCCGGCAACTTGCTATTAACGAGGATCTTGTTGTTGTTAGATAGGCATGCTTCTGAAACAGCACGTAACTTACCCTTTCAGACACGTATTTGCTCGCCCCATAACCAAGGCCTTTTGCGATACCCGCATCATACTGAACTTCTTCCGGGAAAGGTCCTTTCGCTCTATCCCAGCTTTGCGCAGTTGAGATTGAAGAAGTGAACATGAAACGCGGCTTTGGATGACGCGAAGAAGAGAGTGCCAGATCTATGAGATTTCGCGTTCCCTGCACATGAGGCTCGAATGACGATAGAGCAAGGTTAAAGTCAAGTCGCCAAGCATTGTGAATGATGATAGTGGCAGTCGTGCAGATCTACGTCATGATTAGTCTTGTGTAGTGAAACTCAAAATGAGCAAACCTTCTGATATAACTCTCCATCCAGACCCAGGTTGTCATGGGAGGTATCCGTTTCTACATACACCAGCTTCTCGGACTGCAGCAACGTGACATCCAAACCTCGGTCTTCGAATGAACTTTGCTGTCGGCGTTGAATGGACGATCCCGCACCCCTTGACGGACGATTGAAGGCATATACCACTGACACGTCCTTGCGCTGTAGCAGAGATGCAAGTAGATATGAGCCAAGACCACCGGTGGACCCAGTCAGGACAACTACATGATCGCCTCGAGTGCCCCCATTGACCGTAGTGGCGGAGGCATCTCTTGCAGAGTACTCAAATCCAACTGAGTACTTCTCGACCATGTTCTCGATGTCAGTCTCAGCATCAACAGCGCATGTACCATTCTGCTGCGATACCGCATTGATGACGCTTCTCGCGAGCTGACGAATTGAAGGGCTTGAAAAAACAATGTTGTGGTCGATGCGCGAGGACGATACCTGGACGTTGCGATCTGAAGATGAGCTGAGAGAGCCGATGATGCGGTTTGTCAGGAATGTTGCAGAGAGACTACAGCATTGAGATCAGCACAGCACAACCCATGTGGTATTTTGAGCACACCTGTCAAAACCCTGAGCAAAGAGGTCTATATGACAATCTACAGTCTTGCCGGCATTTGCAGCAGCGGCATGGACGAGGAGCCAACTCTCCACGTGTTCCACAGTCCATCTCCTAGGCAAAGGCACATCAATACCTGCATCAGTGCTGCTCTCTATCTTCTCATATCTGTCTCCCATGAATATCAGTCCGCACATTGGCAGATGCACATTTTACTCACATAGCATTGATTTCCTCCTCGTACAGCTTGACAGTTGCTTTCTTGTTGACACTTCCTTTTCCAACTCGAAGCATGGGCTTCTCGCGGGATGTAACGAGAATCATCTCTTTAAAGATCCTGCTGAACGCAGGTGCCTCCTTATTGGCTTCCTCTATATCTGGCCTTCAGGGCATCTCAAGACTCGACAGCAATATAAGAGGTTGTAGGACTTACCAGACTTGGTTTCTGAATTCAGTAACTTGAGTCTCATCGTCAACGTCGATGTCATAACCAGCTCGTGGCTCTATGAGGATCCCGACTTGGTTGCGTCCACGGCCGAACATCACGGTGCCGTTCACACAACGGTTGGCGCAGATGATGCTCTCCATGGGACCTGGGACTGTCTTTTCCCCAGACGAGAGTATCAAAACATCATCGATCCTTCCGACGCTGCGAGGACAACATGAGAAAGCGCATGATTACGAACAACAAGATCCTACATCTTCCACAAACCCTCTACCGTCGGATGCTTGATGAATACATCGGAAGTAGCATAGCCCTTGACGTCAGGGAGATTTTCTACTGACACTTGATGCGTCGGAGTTGTCTGCGGGTAAATATTCAGCACTGAGATGGAGGATGAAGTTCGAGACACACTAGAACTTGGCATTCATATGTACCGTCACCTTGAGGGGCCCATCTGATCTTGGAATATTGACTAAACCGTACCCAGTCCCAAAACCTCTGATCGACTTCATTTCGCAGGAAATGAGTTATGGCCCCAACTTCTGTAGCGCCATAAACCGAAGACAGCTTGACCCCTGCGCCCACCAGGGCATTTCCCACCTTAGGCACCAGTGTTCCACCACCAAACGCCTACCGTACAGAAGAACGTGAGCCATTCCTTGTCTGATTATCGACAGTATCAACTTACCACATATTGAAGCGCCTTCAATATATCAATAGCGTTTGGCGAAGATGCCCACTGTTCCAGAAAAAATGGTACAACACCCAAGCCGTTCGCTTTTGTCTTTAAGACGGAATCCAGGATATTTTGAGCGTTCGGTATTATGGGTGCCGCACAGGGGTCGTGCAAGGACGTGGGCCGGTAGATAGACACGCTGCTCAAAGACGCCATTGGCACGAGCAGCTGCATGTATAAACCAAGGGTATGAAATGATGGTAAGGACGCAACACTGATGCGGATAGGAGTGGGAATGTTGATGTGGTCGAGAACGCTTGCTGGAGCACTCTATCTTAGCATATTGTTGCTGTGCAGATGGTGTTACTACTTACGGGTTAAGCACCAGTGGATGGTGGTTAAATTAGTCATTGGAATTGATTTCGGGAAACCGGTGCTGCCCGAGGAATGCAGATAAAATAATATATCGTTCTCAGATGACCGTGAAGTTGGGGGAGGGTATGGGACAAAAGCCTGGTTTGGCGAATCCCTGACGAGCGCGGGGTACAAGTCTCTCAGCGCCGGAACCTCATCGATCTGCAACTGACTCGTTTCAGTGCCCTGAGATGCGAAATCCGTTTTGATTTCGTCAATGAGAGAACCGAGAGAGTTGCGTGTCGTGATTAAATGATGGCAATTGGTTTTCTCCATCATGTTGATGACTGCCGCTGCTGAATTGCGAGGGGACATGGGGAATGGCTTAACAATAATCAGGGCCTTTTCATTGTATGATATCAGAAAGCATCCACGTACAACCAGCCCAGCGAAAATGATACCCATGAATACTGTGTAGAACAGAAGGGTGTCAAAGTTCCCCAAGAGGGCGACGATTTCTTTGCCTGTTCCTGCGCGACCTGGTCGAATTTTCTGGGCGGCACGATGGCAAGCTTGATAGAAGTCTAAGTGTGTGATAGAGACTAAGTCGCCGCTGTCAGGTGTATCGTAGACAAAGAAAGTGATGTCGGAGTTGTGCTGTGCATTGAACTCCAGCAATTCCGGCAGAAACAGTGATCCGTCTAGGGGAGGATAATTGGCGGGACCTGGACGGTGTGAAGTAACCATAATGTCGCAAGGTGATTACTGAGAAGAAAACAGATCAATGTGGGGTCTTAAAGCAACTGAATACGCACGAGGAGAGTGTATTTATGTTTTCATGAAGAAGGGTCTCTTGTCCGCGGTTCAAATGTTCATCCCTGAGTTGGAGTCACAGGATTGCTTGCCGAATAAGGTACCTCATATTGACCGGACGAGGATGAGCCCGACATCAGTACAGTATTTTGGACAGGTGATGAGAGTAACAGTACTGGCCACAGGAACGTCGTGCCGATTGAGAGGGGCGGGGATACGTTTGGTACGCGATGCTGTCACATGACTATAGGTTGCCTACAGCATCGGCGCAGCTTATATGCCGTGCGTCCGTAATCAATGAGGGGTCCTCTGCCAAAAGTTATTTTCGGTTCGAGGTCGGGCGTTTGGCGTTCAACTTTGCGCTCCACATCTTGATGTAGCCATGCAAAGAAATAGCGCAAAAGTGAACTCTCTGAGATTTCAAATGGGCCGCAACGCTGGTTCAGAATTAGTTACAGTAATACAGTTGGTGAGACTTAATAGAAAGTTAAATGTTGACAATTCGAAGTACGCAGGAGCCTTCGGGGAAGCTTTGCGAAATGGTTGGTAGTATTCTGGCAGATTTTGACGAGAAATAGAAGTACCCGCACCAGTTGAACTTCAAAGGCAAATTGACTTTCGAGCGACAGCAAAACTGGGCCATAGTATATGATCCCTGTGTTCAAGGCAGACACAAGTCCTGGTTGTCCAAAGAAGAGGACTGTACTAGAAACTGTAATTACACAAGTTCACCTCTCGTGCTAAAAACAGTAAAATGTTCCCAGGATGGAGCGTGGAATTTGACATTTGGTTGGATGGGAATAAACTAAGTACTTAGATGGCACATACCATCATTAGTAAAACCTTGAGTACTAGTAGTAGGACGGGACCCCCACCCTCGAAACGGCCGCTGGGTAGAGCATGACTCGGAAGTTCACAAAAACAGTACTTGCAGTGGTCCCTTTATGATGCATTCGTCACTAGTCCCACATGATTCAGAAGTCGAGTCTGACCTTCTCCTTGACCACAATCAGACACAGTCCCCATAGACATGAAGCACCACAATGATTATCGGACTGACCTTTGTGTAGTCCAGCTCATCCTCGTCCATCCTCAGCTCCTTCTGCATCCTCCTGCTCATTGCCTTCAGCATTTTGGCGGGAGCTTCACGACAAAACTAACCAGGACACGAGGTTGAGTGTGGTGACACAGTACCATAGTGAACAGCTACCGCCCATGAAGTAGTGATGGAAAAGTTCAGTCCTGAACCGCGGTTCGAACCGAACTTTTCCCGAACCGAACCGCGGTTCAGTTCAAGGTTCGAGGCCAAGGGAGAACTGGACCGAGGGTTCGGTTCTCCGTTCAGTATTCCCTGAACCATTTTGAACGCGTCCGAACGCGTTCGAACGCTGAACTTCAAACAATAGTTTCATGTATGTACTAGTATGTACGTAGCTGTATAGGGAAACCTTGGGTGTCTTGTAAGGTCTGACGTTAGATTTATTATTTGGATTGTTGATTCTATTGTCATTGCAAG
Organism: Rhizopogon vinicolor AM-OR11-026; assembly: GCA_001658105.1. Taxonomy (NCBI): domain Eukaryota; kingdom Fungi; phylum Basidiomycota; class Agaricomycetes; order Boletales; family Rhizopogonaceae; genus Rhizopogon; species Rhizopogon vinicolor. The sequence goes on along the minus strand of KV448374.1, from coordinate 15,618 downwards.
GTAAAGCGTTGTCTTTTCGTCGCATGTTACTGACGGCGAAATCCATCGCACGGAACATTCCGTCGGAGTTTCAACATGATGTGTTTGATCTTGGCTAAGTTACTATCCTACCGCCTTTAATCTTATAGCTACGGACACCATCCAACATGTTTAGGGCGCATATGTCCACGAAAATCAACAACTACAGGTCTTGGAGATATAAATAGTTAAGATCACCACCGAACGTGACGCTGTATTGTATGTAATTATATTTTGCATCGATCTTGCACTCATACGGTATCAGATCGAGTATTCAGCTACTTGCAAGCGCCTTTCCGCATAGCCCTTGTATAATCTCCATCAAAATTCATTGTCGGCAAGGAGCATTGTATGGACGCGTTGGTAGATCCGTTTTTATCCGCACCCGTTAAAATCACAATTGTGAATCCACTGTAAGTCAAGATCTTGTTCTTTTTCACTGCTGACACTGGTACATAACAGAGCTACTCTCCCACTTGCTGCTTCTAAGATCGCTCTGCTTCCACTCCCTCCCTCGACGACTTCTACCCCTCCGTCTCTCGATTACAAAGAAAGAGAGAGCCAGTGGTGCCAAAACTGGTGGTAAGTGCAAAATGCGTCTTAGCACAACTAAAAATGGGTGGTGAGTGGATTAATTTGATAACGAGGATGGCGCTAATCAGCGATTCAAGTAACCTGTGCGCATCCTGTTGGCTGCGGCAAATGGCACGACAGAGGAGTTCAACCTCTACTACAGCTCACTCACGCCAATCCAGCGCCCAGTGCAGCTCTGAGTCTCGACTGCTCTCCCATATGTCCACTGATATGTACATTCCAGGAGTACGACACGGACGCAGCAAACCTGGTGAGTTCAACCATCCTCGGCACTCGCTACACCTTAATCAAGCACCTTCACAGCTAATGACCGACACGTGGAACAAGACCGTATGCAACGGCAAGATACACTAGTCCTCTAGACGTGTGCTTTCGACGTGTTTTCAGTGTTTTCAGGTCTGCTTTTATGCTGTTTTGAAGCTGTTTTCAAACTGCCATTATTACCGCATTTGTATACCACCAATGCAATGATGTCGTATTTGAGCACATTCTAATGGATATCGCAAAGCCTGAGAGAACATGCGCTCCTGCGCTCGTTCGTGCGGACCGTAAAGAATACAAGGAAGCGCAAGGGGAACCCCCCGCTATTCATTGACTGACCCTGACCTCTGTTATCAGTTCCCGTCACACGTCCCACCCTTGTTCCGATACACATCATTGCCTCGATTTTGCTATTCAAATCACAACTACCAATTGCCAAAAACCTATGGTATACATACCTGCCTAGAGGCTGCCTATGCACGATCAACTGACCTGCATATGCCATATAGGCATTGTGCTTTTTTCTAATGTGTATAGGAATTTTTGGGAAATTCTGCATGCGTTCAGCGTTCGAACGCGAACTGAACCTGAACCGAACGCCCCGAACGCGTTCGAGTGCGTCCGGTCCAGCGTTCAGCAAAGTCGCTGAACCGAACCCCACGTTCGGTTCAGCGTTCGCTGATTTTGCTGCTGAACCGGACTGAACCGGACTTTTCCAACACTACCATGAAGGATGCTTCAAGGAGGACCAAGATGGTCCCTACGCAGTTAAAGTCGCAGTTCATGACGGTCACTATATCGCCATCCCGTTCGACGCTCTAAGGTTTCCAAGGCAGATATTTGCTGAAGCACCCATCAAACTCCAGTGTAGGTGAAGAAGGTAACGTGCTTGTGTTGGCACTGACAGGATCAGCGATGCCATCTATGTTCCAATCACAGTCATGAAAAGTAACGGTCTTGCAGTCATCGTTGAAATTCGAATAACAAGCTCCCTCCCCTCTGCAGGATTACTGTTATCCGCCTCAATTTTGATGCCAGTGTCGAATTACATGTCATCGAAAATGAGGCAAGGTACCCACCGCGGTACTACGTTCAATCCTCGAGGGACATCAAATGTAAATGCGATCCATTTCGCGTCCATATGAAATTATCACGAACTCCGCACGTACATATCCGGTTGTCCTTCGTCACCGTATGCACACCAATGACATGATGTGAGGGAACGGCTACTGTAACCTCCTACCAGTACCAAGTGTTCGACTTCAGGAGATGTCAACATACATTATCTTCCAGCACATTGTATGGTTGCGTTTTTGGTCGCGTTGGTCACACTAGTGATTGCATAAAGAATCAAATTCACTAGAACGAAGGTCTCATCTCATACAAAGGGAATCATTAGCAAAGATGCAGTAAGAGGGTTGGCAAGAAAAGAGCTCGTGTCAGGAGAGGGGTTTCCGACAGATTCCTGTTTAGTATTTAGTACATACCGGAGCAGTGTATGTACTCGACGGATGTACAATCTGTGCCTAGTTTGCGATCAATTCCATTAAGCTCAGCATCGAGTCGTCACGCGGGAACTGAACCTCCATAATCATATATACACTTCATAAAAACTTTATCATACATCAATGGCAATACCAGAGAAATTCGATGTCCCACATCGTTCCAAATCACTCTGCGCCACACATATGGACGTTAGCCCTTGAAGTGACCACGGCTTGCCCACTCATCGGAACATCCCCACTGCCTCCCAATAATCTACCCACTGCGCTGCATGAGCAGACGATAGTGGCTCCAGGTTCTTCACCGTCTGACTAACGCGCTGAGCCACCACGGTGGAGAGTGGAGTAAAGCCAAGCGCTTCCAGCGACATCTCCCCAGACGCCCTGATCGCGATGTCCGCTCCAGTTATGGCACGCACGAAGTCGAGAAGCTTGATAGCAGGCTATAATATAAGATCAGGTGAGAAAACGATCCGTTGAACCTATTAAAATATTTAACTTACGATGCGTTTCATAGTGTCTTCGCTCGCGCCCTTGGCACTTGACTCGAGCTTTCCGAACCACTCTGAGAATGGAACAAGAGGTAATGGGTTGCTTGTTATCTTGCGCTCGAAAATGGCGTTCGCAACAGGTTGCATTAACGTCTTCCATGCTGTCGGTCTCGGATGTACCAGATTAATTGCGATAGGAGGCTCTTGTTCCGCGAAAGCAACGTCAAGAATAGCATTTGATACTGCGTGGGGAGGGATCCAGGACAGGAG
>KV448374.1:0-12472 GCA_001658105.1 Rhizopogon vinicolor AM-OR11-026 | reverse complement strand
GCGTTCGCTGATTTTGCTGCTGAACCGGACTGAACCGGACTTGTTCCAACACTAGATGGGTATACCTACTACCTGTTAGGGCTGGTCACTGTATAATTTACGGTGACCTTACAGGTATTGCCCGTACCGTACCGTATGACATATGGTGCACTTAATATCTCCGACGGTACGGTATGGGTCACTGTACGGTCATACGACCGGCCTGTAGCACTGATGAGTTCATATTGAGACATATGCGTTGACATTGACTTGGATAGAAGGGACAGGGTATGAAACGGCCCCCTCTGGAGTTGGCGGCGAGGGCGTTCTGCTTCTTCCTGGCGGAGGCTCGTGGGACGAGGATGGGGGCGGGATTAGTGTAACAAATGTTGGAACTGGCACAGGCGGTGCACGGGCGTTGGGCACACGCCGATAATGTAAAATGAGTACAATTAGACATGTGCACGTTGTTACGTACTGTCGTAGTCGACTTGATTCAATCAGGAATATGCAATAGTCGAATGCTTGTCGATCTGATGAATGTATTATAACCGGTTTACATCGGTAAATATGTGAGTTCCCTCCCATTTTTTGTGCCCATCATGGAATCTCCTACCGCTCTTTTGGAATTACAATGTGTAGGAGACACTGGGTTTAAGACTATGATAAATGCTAAGGTCATATCACGCCACTCGGGTTTCGGTGATGCGCCCGACATGTACACTGGCATGGAGTGAGTTCCCTCCATTTTTGTGCCCATCATGGAATCTCCTACTGCTCTTTTGGAATTACAATGTGTAGGAGACACTGGGTGTAAGACTATAAATGCTTAGCCTCGCCGTCTTTGCCAGTAGCATTTTCCCAGTATTTCACAGTTTGGATGGCTGATATCGCAACTCCCGAGTTTCTCAACGAACTAAAGTCTCTCTATCCTGCAACGGCGAACTACGTCGACGGTGCCTGGTTCCTAGCTGCTGGTATAGCCTTCAGCTCGAGCAACTATCCCGAGGGCATCTCACGTATACTTCGCTATGCTCTCGAAGATCTCGACAAGTGTCCTGGAACCTCCGATGAAGATCGCAGGTTGCTAGTGCGGAAGATGAGGGATGGCATCTTTAAGTCCGGCTTGATCACTGGCATCCCTAAAGTCAATACACCATATCTTTTTGAATTATTGACTCACAAAACCATCTATAGGTTATCAACGCCCTTGTTTCGCTGTATCAAGCCACTCCAGAAGTGCTTCGAGACACCGAGCCTCTGCGGTCCGTGCGGGAGTTATCTTCTTTTTTTTTCGCTTCCTCACTTGTTTGTATGATAGTGACTCCAGTCGATCGAGAGAGGAAGTTTCTGCGGCTGGTCAAGCATTTTTCGATTCAACTTATGGTGACACCGCAGGAAAAGTTCAGTCCTTGCTGAAAACCATATACCCTGACCTCGGTGTGTGCACATATGGATGTTTCTTACTCAGCCCCTGAATTCGATTACCCCAGAACATTTCACGATCAAACTCACATACGGGTATGTATGCGCTTTATCGGAAGTGACCTCGGCCAAAGAGACATCATTCGCCCTAATTTCTTCCCTCATCGCAAATGACACGCCTCGTCAGGCTGAATGGCACCTTCGTGGCGCTCTTCGCAATGGAGCCACACTTGAGGAGACACGAGCTGTACGAGAGATCGCACTGAGAATCGCGATCAAGGCGGGTGTTCCCCTGAATCATGAAGTTCCTAACATTTGAACCGTATTGTATCGGAATAATTCGGGCGTTGTTGAAGTCCTTCGCATTTCGCATGTGATATTTTTCTACATTCTACGATAAGATAAGAATTATTTACGCATATATAGTTGTACCTACGAGTCGAGAACCTTTGCGCGTTTGCAAAGGGTTCCCTGCCTATAACATTTCGTTGTTTGTTGTTAGCGCAGCCGCGAAATTCCAACATATTGTGGTGACATGAATGGAGGGGTTATGATTCCTTAGCCTTTCGAAGGCTGCACGTGATTGTCCCTACCCGTAAACTAGCACCTACACATCATATGACTAGTATATAGCATATTCACTACATTTACTTCAAGCATACAGAAACTTATCGACTAGATTTCGAGTCAATGTATGGTGATGATGCTGCGAAATTTCAGCACAGATTGAAATCCATCTACGCTGAACTCGGTGTGAGCCCATATGGATGTTTCTGCCTCAGCCTCTGGTTTTAATCACCCTCAGAACACTTCACGATCCAACTTATGTATGGGTAGTATATGTGCGCCTTCTTTGGAGTAACCTCGGCCAAGGCCAAGGAGACATCATTCGCCATTATTTTTGCCCTCATCGCAAACGACACGCATCAGACGGGCACTATTCATAATGGAGCGACAATCGAGGAGGTAAGAATTGTAAGAGACATTGCGCTGAGAATCGCAGTGAAGGCTGGCGTCCCACTGAAACATGAAGTTCCACACATCTGGTCCGTATTTGTGACTACTTACATGAATGCAAGGGAATATATACGCTTTCAAAGGTTGCATCTTCTGACTGTGCGTAGGGTAGTGCCCGCCGAATTGTAAAGAAGTGCCACAGAGCTCCATTCATCATTTCGATACACGTCATTGCTCAGAATGTAGAAGACAGACCATCATCGATAATACACATTCGTCATTCTTGTAGTTCCACATAATTCGCTACAGACACAGTTAAGTCATCTTCTTGTGACATAAGACGAGGAAGAACGTACCAGGGAACATTCCGACCTTCCCGCGTGGATTCTTGCCTTGCCACCAGCCTTCGCCAACCTCTTCGATTTCGACAATCCTGTCATCTGTCTGGAATGATATCTCATTTTCCTCGCCGGCTTCATAGCTGACAGGGAAGCAGAAAGAAAACTTAAGATCCGAAAATCTCTTTTGGAAACAGACCTACTCGTAAAGGGCGATTGCTACAATGCCCTCCTCGGCAGCAGAAACCTCAGGTTCGGGCTCGGGTGTGGGAATACGAGGTGGTGGGGGAGGCATGACGGGCTATTATTTCATTATGAACAACGCATGCCTTCAATATTCAGTGGATTCACTCACAGCTGGTGGTGGTGGTGGTGGCGGTGGCGGTGGCGGTGGCGGAGGCGGAGTTTCCTCAGACTGCTCCACAATTTCAACATAATTTGCTATAATGCAGTCAGCACTAGACCAGATGGGTTGAACGGGGAAATGCTCACCAGGGAACAACCCGCTCTTTTCGCCACCCTGGCCAACACCACTCCACCAACCTTCGTCAATCTGTTCAATCTGCTCGATAAGTTCACCTTCGAACAAGGTCATTTCATTTTCTTCCGTAGCCTGATATACAGAACGAATCGTCAGATTTTGTGAACTGCAGAAAAAACTTGATCATTAACCTCATACTCATACAATACTTTTGCGCAGATACCCTGTTCCGCATGTGCATATGTTGGCTCTGGCTCAGGTTCTGCCTCCACACTTAATGCCTGCATCTGGGCTACAGGTGGCGGAGGCGGTGGCGGTGGTGGAGGAGGGGGCGGCGGAGGCTAGACATAGAGTAAGTAATGAACCGCACAAAATTATTATGTTCTCACTGTCGCTTCCTCTTCTTCCGCTTCCACCGGCGCTGGTGCAAATGCTGGTGGTGGTGGTGGTGGTGGTGGTGGTGGTGGCGGCGGCGGGGGAGGAACAGCCTCCTCTTCATCTTCCACTTCTGGTTCTGGCTCAGGAAGCGGAGGCGGAGGCGGTACAAATCGTGGGCGTGTCGAAGCAGGGGGAGCCGGTGGTGGTGGAGGCTGCATAAAGTTACAGGCGTGAGTCCTCTCGCTGAGATTGAAAGTCTTACGGGAAGTACAAATTCCTCCTGCGGCTCAGGCTCTGCATTACTTGCTAAGGCAGCCCCGGCTGCGCCAATAGCTGCACCCCCGACAGCAGCAGCAGCGATTTTCTCACTAAATCTTCCTGAGCTCGAACCACCACTTAAACCTGTAGATGCAGGGCTTTGCCACGAAGCCTGTTTGCTTCGTTGTTCTTCTTCCTCTACTTGTTTCTTAGCTTGAGCTTGGCGTTCGCTCCAGGTGAGTTTCTTTGCTCCACCAGCAGCGGAAGCACGGGGTGGAGGAGCTTGCTGTTGCTGCTGTTGCTCGAATTGTGCAAACGGATTTCTCAGTTTGCCTGGTGTGAGTTTGACCGGGGTCCATGCAGTTCCCTGAAATAACCTAAGATCAGAAGACCGATTATGATGACACCCAACTTACCACTGGCGCGATGCGATCTTCCTCTGTGGGTTTCGTGGGAACATTAGAAGACGGGATGATAGGCGGGGGAGTAGGAGCTGCAGGAGTAGGGCGTGCCGCGGTCGTACCAACATAAGACTGCAAATACACGGTTAAACCTGACCCTATGAGAATAGATAAAGCTTACAGAAAAGGCTGGCCTCGGGGCGCTAGGTACTGCCGGAGGACGTGAAGCAGCAGATGGAAGCTGTGGCGGCAGAGATCTAGCAGGCGGCTCATCTTCCCAAGCATCAGCAGGTGCCTTTCCTGTGCCAGCAGGTTGTATAGAAGAAATGCCGCTAAAAACAGGGCGCGACGCAGTGGGTATGGCAGGTTTAGATTGTATCGTAACAGAAGACACCGATGGTGAGCTCTTCGGTGGTGGCTGGGCCTTCCGCATGGCAGAGATGTCGGGCCGCCCGACAGGCGTGTAGCTCGAACCTACAGGGGCGATCGGTTCGAACTTGCGAGCCTGCTCATTATGCGCCGAGTATTTGGCCCCAGATGCCGCTTCGATACGCTTCATTATGAGCGCAGGCGTAACATCGGACTGCAGGAACATTAAGATTTCCAATGTATGACTAAATTCAGACATAGTACGAACCTCGTTGCGAGCATTAATCACAACATGACTACCGCGGAGGAACTTCGCAACGGCGGTGGAGTGAGTGTGGAATAGACCTTTCTTGGCTTCGGGCACACCATCCCCACACCAGTTGATTTGTACGAACTTTGCCAGTTTACTCTGAAAGAAACAAGATCGGTTCATCAGGTTATGCCGAAATAGGTGGAACGAAGGCATACATTAGGATCTATAACACGTGCAAATGCGTACTGCATCCTGCACACGGGTCAGAAAGGGAACGGAGATGAGATGCCGCGACCATACCGTCCGTCTGAGAACTCCTCTTCTAATTCATCCAGCCCACCGTTACCGGTAGCCTGTACTTTGAGGTCATTTCCACCCTTGTCGTATGTGTATATTACCCAATCTATGTCTCTGCCAGCAACGACATTTTGGTATGCGTCACTGATCTCTCTGCTGGATAAGTTAACCTGCAAAGACATTGGAACTGACTGAAGAGGATTGAACATCTGTGGCACACCGACGTGAAAGGAACTCACCACTATATCTGTATTGGAATCAACGCAGCTCGTCGACCTTGGAGGACAGTGATGAAGGGACGTTTCAGGTTTCTGGATTGAGACTGATCTGTCCAGAATTCATTACCGCAGTTGATGTTCGTAGCACGTGACCAATACGCGTCTATAATATCGCGAATTTCCTAAACCCATTGTAATGTTCCCGTTGTTGACGTTGAAATGCCGTTAAATCAGTGTTGATCTAATAACGCATGATTAATCGCTGAATTTCAATGCATCGTAATGCGCTCGACATACGTCTTCCCTCTATTGCCACCCCACCACTGTACCCCCTTGTTTGTATACCGTCCCCAGTCTCTGTACACATCTCGTATATATTTGTCAACATTATGGGCTCCGAACGCGTAAAATTTTGTGACATGTGCGAACAGAATATCAAACCGCGTGGCTGGACCACACACCGGAAGGCCTGCGAGAAAAACGCCCAAAAGCGAGCTCAGAACCAACGTGTTGCCGAATCCATCCGACACCGAAAAGGTAAAGTTTTACATCCCTTGAAAGTTCTAAACTCGCCTCTCCAGCAGCAGATTCAAATTTCAGACGCACCACTATAACCTTGGATACCATCATGTCGACACAGTGTAAGTTTCTGAGCTCTTCCCATTACTTTACTTATTTATTTCTTAGTCCCAACAGGACTGGATCATGCTTCGACGAATGTTCTGGGTGCCGAAAATTCAGATCATGTTGGCGAGTTCAATAACTTATTTGATGGGCTGTGCTCAAGTTTCATATCATCGAAGTTACGTATACGTTTTTGCAGAATCATTTTCGCAATTCGAACTGACCTATCGACAAGACTCTTGGTAGTGTACACTGTAATCAGACTGGATACGAGTAACCACAGGAAGAGGGACACCAAAAAAATCATTCGCCTAGCAGGATTTGAAAAGCAGTTCCCGAATTTAGTTAATGGCCGTATAGATGAGCCATAGATGAGCAGTGTGAGCAATTCCTTTGCTTTCGAGATCTCATCTTCAGTCAGTTGTCGACCGCTAGCAATGTCAGATTCAGTGGCCTTCATCAACGCGTCAGCAGCCCCGTCTCTCGCAAGCTTCAGCCCGAACTTCCCTAGATTGGAGAGCCCTTCCGCAGATTTGACAACTGCTACAGGATCGAGCTTGTACTCCTCGAGGAACTTTGATTTCAGTGCCAAATCTGTCATGAATTTCTTCATTGCGGCGGAGGCATGGAGTAAGAATTGGCTGCGTTGGGGGAGAATAGAGGGTTATGTGCAGAGGTCCATTGCGGCGGAGGTAGCCGTAGGTGAACATTTTATTTTGGTGTTTCCATATCGGCTTTGGTTTCGGCTTCAGGGGTGCTTGGTGTGCGAATAAGCCAGCGGGACAAGCATGTAGCCAGCCAATGGTGTGCGGCATTCGGTCCTTGTCGATATCGATATCTAGACGCAAAGATCAGTAATCAGGAGGTATGGTGAAAGATATGCAGTTGCCTGACTTCTTCTCATTTCCTCGGTCAGAAACACATTGAGGTTACTGTGTGGAGCTGTCTTCCACCTTCCCTCTGCGCATTCATAGCTTGATCCATCAAATGCAGTATCCGATACGCGACGTTGAGTAATCTCCACCTCCCGTGCTGAGTGCTCGTCATCAGGTATTTGCAGTAAAACGACTCGGAATTGGTGAACGTGTACTAATGAACGTTTACGCGACCCTCTGTCGTGAAATTTGAATAACGAGTAATACACACTTCACGTGACCTCACTTAACGCGGAGAACGTCCGGGAAAACAACATGCAGGGTTGTCAATGGCTATGGTACATCCTATTTCTCGTATTCGTGTTCTGATTCTTCATGGTTGTACTTAGACCACGGTGATAGCGTTTGGTTGCTGAGATCACGTGCTGTAACACCTGATTAAGAATTAATTTCCCCGGAGTCTAGACTCTGCACCGGAGTTTCCATATCTCTGACGTTCACTTAACGCGTGTCACGTTGAATCAACTAAACTTCTAAACCAAGGATCTCCCCTTCTTCGCCAACCAGCATGGAAATATCACCAGCCACTCTCGTCCTTCCAGAATACTCGCCAAATCTCATGCCATTCCACATCTCTCACTCAGGACCCGCCCCCATATCCGCATACTTTCGCGTCAAGCCCTCGCCTTCTTCGAGCGCGCACCTTTCCTTCACACAAAACGCGTCCAACGAAATAAACTTGACCACAGACGATAGTCAAAATACCCTCATTGCCGAAGAGTCTCAGTGCTCACTAGCCACATTCGCCGAATCACAATCTGCTTCATTAGAGGAGGATTCGCAGGCCACTGCCGCAACAATGGGCGCTATAGAAGCTGGCGCGGAATCTGGTACTCGGGCAAGCCCATCGAGTGAAGTAACCGGCGCGTCACCTGTGATGCCTATGGAAGCAAGTAGTCTCAGGAACAACAACTTCGTAGCGGCGTTCAGGGGGAGACAGGTACACGGCCGTACCGTGGACCTACCTCATGGATACGGTGGCATTGTCCTGAATGCACCGCTGGGTGACGCAAAGAGTCAAACTGGGGACACTGGAGCAGTTGAGAAAATGACTCAAACAAGAGGCAAGGGTCGAACAACACGCCAATCGAACCGAAGAATGGGGGCAGATGAGGATGATACGATGGACTCAGGCCAAGGAGTCGTTCCAGATGACGCCTCACACACTAAAATTCAGAGACTAACTCCGATCTCGAGGTTTTCTTCCTTGACTGTTTGGTCACCGGACATACCCGTGGACGAGGGAAAAGACGAGTATATTAGATCTTTGATTGAGTGGACAAAGTTAGCAGCAGAGGTGTGTTTTCATGTATGATCAATGGGCGTGCTTCAATTGACACATCTTCAAAGATTCACACCCTTGAGGCATAATTACCTGGTCGAATGTGCAACCCGGGTGATACGTACTGTAGGAACATCGAACAGTTTGGAGCCTTTTAATCCTTGTTCAAACTGGTGTCAGTCCTTCATGCCCAGACTGAGTGGGTACTGTGATAATCTTCTACTGACTCGACTTTTACAGGATTGTTCGAAGGTCGCAGTGATATGTAATTTGGCCTTGAGCTTGAACTAGCATAAGGAGATGCGCTTCTTTGCGAAATCTCTCACCACCGCTGGATTTGAGTCATATTAATATTGAAGGAACGAGCCTCTTAGAGTCGATACGTAAAGCGCTTTGTCGAGTGTGAACCAAGGTCCAAAGACATCCAACATTTCCCGCAACGGGTTCCCATTAGTATTAAAAAAGTTGATGCGGCATATGGTTAATGGCATAGCCTTGCGAGTGCCAGTGAGAAGGTGACCCAGGCACATGAACAGCGTTGACTTGACACGACATACTTTACCGACTATGTAACTACCGACAATCGCGCCCGATGCTACAGCAACCGTGCCCGACAGCGTGGTACAAAACTCGGTTCAAAATTCCTTCGTTAACCAACGCCCACTGTCATCTTGTATTCTCCATACAATAATACCCCCCACCAGTCGCTCTTTCTTAGCTAGTCTTCCGACCACAATCTTTCAGTAAGTCAAAATTGCATTTATTGTTGTATATTTTTTACTGATCGAGCACGCAGCGGTAATCGTTATTAATTTTCGACGCACTCAGTTTCGGATTGCTCTCCAACTGCTTTCATTAAAAAAATGCTTCTGGCTTTGACGTTGTCCTTACTGGCTGTTATATCAGTACATGCCGATCCAAACCCAACCAACCCAGGTCCAGGAGATGTCTTCATCGAGGGCCAGTCCTGTGCTATCACCTGGAGCCCAGATACCACCGGCGTCTGGAAAACTATGGACATTGAGTTGAAGACGGGAGACAACTTCAACATGATTAACTTGACCAGTACTTCCCACATTCAGTTATGAGATGCTAACCTAAACTTTTCATAGTGGTTGGCACTGTTGATGGAACGGACGCGACGAAGACCTCGTTCTCTTTTCCCTGTCCTCAGGTTTGTGGTGGTGTCATCTCGTTCCACATAGTCACATCGTAATCTTATCTCTCCAGGTCTCGCCTCACTCGCCTATCTACTTCTACCAGTTTTCTACTCCAGCTTCTAACACCAGTTACTGGACTGGACGATTCACGATCACTGACAATGCAAACGATATTGTTCCTCCGGCTCAGAGCACCCAACCCGATGGCGAAGCTATCCCTTGGGGTGTCGGCCAACTCGTCAATGGGACTTCAGCTACCTCCGCTCCTGCCACTACTAGTACAGCCCAAGTGACCGATGCTGCCCTTGGCACACCGAGTGTTACTTCTTCGGTAAGTAATACTTCATGTAGGCGGTAGCAGAACAGACTCACATCACTATTCAGAGCGATGTTAATAGTACCTCAACTGCGTCTCTGTCATCATCCGCTCCTGCGGGAACTGGAACTGGCAGTGGCCTCGCCCTCTCCGCGCAAAGTCTCGGCTGGCAGACTGCTTTAACATTGGGTCTCTCTGCACTGGGGTTCACCTTGGCGCTTTAGATTCACGACACGATTACAGACGATTGCTTCATTTATTTAAGCGTAAACATAACTACTCGGGATCCATCAACCTATCTGGTCTCCATCTTCTGGGTTTTTTTGTACAGCATATGGGGCACATATTTTGTCAATCCAACTAGGACATTCTCTGTCAGTATATTTGTGTCGGCATCACTGCAGTATCAAAGCTACCTTATTTTTAAGTTACAGCAATATCCAATGTGCTTCTTTTGTTGTCAAGTTCCAGCCAGTGAAGCCAGTACTACGTGGAGTGCGGGTGGTTCCATGAAAACACACTGTTAATCGATCGAAAGTGGTTATCTACACCATGAGCACCCCAGTCTGGACATCTCATACTGCCTGTCGTCTCTTGGTCTAATTCTATGACCACGATCCTCCGGAACACCGGGCGACTATACGGGTCTCCAAGTCATGCCCCCTGCAATTTAGGCGGTTGAAGTGATGATTTTGAGAACTTCCTCAGATTAACAAGGAGAAGCCCAGGGCCTTCTTGAGAGTCAGCAGACTCAGCAATTCCTCGGTGATATAAGCCGAGGTGTCATGAGACTGTACGGCGTTCCGGTGTATATATAGTACTGCGACACCACCAGGACTTCAGCATTCCCCTGTCAACTAACCCTCGTAGCAATCTGAGCTCACCAATGCCATCTAGAAAGATCCTCGCTGGATTCGGCGTAGATGTCGACGCCGTCGCTGGCTGGTATGTTGCTTTCATTTTGTCATAACGAGGATCAGTATCATGGCGTCCTCTTATAACGCAGGCTTGGGTCCTATGGAGGTGAAGATTCTCCACTGGATATATCTCGAGTACGGTCACAGTTGCTTCATGTGATCGAGAGCTGAAGTCAGAGCAGGGAATGTACGCTGGAGAAGTTGGAGTGCCTCGCCTTCTGAAGCTGTTTGATAAGTATAACATGAAAACAACATGGTTCATTCCAGGTTAGTCATGGATTCAATGCTCCTATGATACGAGAGAGATTACATGATTTGCATAGGGCATAGCTTGGAGACATTCCCAAAGGAAATGGCAGCAGTTCGAGATGCTGGCCATGAAATGTAAGACTCTTTTTCAATGTGGAGATACTTATCTGATGTTGTGCACAGAGGTCTTCACGGATATTCACATGAGGTAAACTGCAATGTGAGGGTATGAATCTTAGGGAAAGAACTGAATGTTTTCAAAGAACCCTGTGTCTATGACTCTGGAACAACAGCGTGACATCCTGGACCATACTTACCAGCTTCTTACGGATTTCAACCATGGCGTTCCTCCGAAAGGCAGCGTCGCCCCGTGGTGGGAAACCAGCAAGGAGGGGACGGTATTATTACTGGAAAAGGGCATTGAATATGGTTAAGACGTATCACCACTCGTTCCGAGCAAAGTATTGACATCGTTTCAATAGACCATTCAAATATGTGCCATGAGTAAGTCAAAAATACAAGTCCTGGTTATACCCAGACTAATGTTCTTTCAGTTCTCAGACATATTACCTTCGTGACGAAGATACCTGGACAAAGATCGACTATAAGGCGAAAGCTCACACATGGATGAAGCCGCTGCAAAAGGGCAAAGAAACGGGACTCGTTGAGATTCCTGGTAACTGGTTTGTCAATCACATCACAGGAGCGCTGATATCTCCCTAACGATATGATACATTGGAAAGGTACCTTGACGACCTTCCTCCTATGATGTAAGGGTTTGATTTATGTACAGCATGAACCAGATCTAACACTAGTTTAGGTTCATCAAGTCAAGCTCAAACTCACATGGCTGGGTGTGTTATTGTTTTGAAGGACAGCTCTCGAGCTTTCATTTATGAATTTTTCAGGTCAATTCACGAGATGTCGAGCAGCTTTGGAAAGACACGTTCACTTACCTGTATAGGTAAGGACCGTCCGAGTGCCGTTTCATCTCACTGGTTGATTATCAGCGCACAGAGAAGAGAAGGATTTCATATTCCCCATCAGCATCCACCCGGACGTTAGCGGGTCAGTCTCCGTTCCTTGTCACTAGAGCGTTCTAATTTTAATCTTCGGTATAGTCGTCCGCACGTACTTCTGATGCTGGTATATTCACTCCGCGTGTCCCTTGTTCTATCACTAACAGGCGTTCCCTATAGGAGCGTTTCATTGAATGGGTTAACACTCACGATGACGTGCAGTGGGTAACCTTCTATGAAATGGCTCAAGATTTCAGAGCCAGACAGGACCCAGCGCCAGGTGCCGTCATGCCTAAGGGCTTCACAAAGATTTAAGCCCGTCCGGTATCTCTTGGGTATTTTCATACGGATATGTCCTTCTTCTTCAAAGATATCCTCGTGAGGGGTCACTGGATCTTCTGGCTTTGTGGTTCGTTTGTCTACATGAATGTACTAGTATTGTTTGTACTGAACTAACTGCACTTCATCCTCATGGGAGGTAGGCGAGCCTGGCACGGATGATGGCTCACGGCAAGTAGAGAGGTACCTGTTTGGCCAATAGGACGGAAAATATCTAAAATTAAGATACGGTAACGACCGCACCAATGCATGCAGACCACGTCACTCTGGACATCCT